>VOSG01000792.1:0-10538 GCA_009761265.1 Halicephalobus sp. NKZ332 | reverse complement strand
GTATATAGCGTTGTTACTACTTGAGTTTCTATATAACGATAGTGTGTGTTTTACTCCGTAGATCATTTTTTTATACCATTCTGCGAATCCGAATATGTGGCTCAATGGAATATAAAAGGACAAATTCCCTTTTCTATATTCAGTATATTTGTTAATTTTATACTCTGTTGAACCTTCTAATATCCAGCCGAATGTGTTGTTTTTACTTAAGTTTGGTGAATAACTCAGAACCCCCTTAATTACACTTGCTCTTCCAGGATCATAGATGTCTTCAATTTGGTTACCGTTTAGACTGTAAGTTGCTCTATCAAACAAGAACATTGGAGCATTATTAACCAAAGTAACCTTATCTTCCTTAGTAAGTTGAGTATCATCATCTTTAGTTAGTGTTCCTTCAAAATATAAATAGCTTTCGCTAGGTACAAGGTATTGGTCACAACTTTCAATAACGAAATTAATTGTTCCATTTTTATTCAAATCAGATCCACTTACTGGAGATATACTTATTAAGTTCTCTTTATCAGTAGAGTTATCAAAAGCAGGTTCCTCATCTAGAGTGTAAATCCTATCAATCACTTCCATTTATATAGAAATAATTTTCGACTATTAAAATTAATTATTAGGGAATAATAATTCAACCGTTCAACGACAAGTTGAATTAAGATATCAAGACATGGAATTCTTGTCAATTCAATTTTTAATTGAAAAATAAATAGTATTATGAATGACTAAAATATATATCAAATTTATTGTTAAATTCTTTTAGATTTCTAATCGTTATAATAGACTTATCAGAAACTTGATCATTTGTTTGATGGTAGAGTTCATATCTACTGTCGGGAACTATAGTATATCTACCATATCTATCTCTATTTTTAATAAGTCCAGATACTCTCTTTTCATAAGGAATATTATATTTTTCTATATATCTATCTATAGTTTTTACACTGATGTTGTATTTCTCGGCAAACATTTTCTTACTATGTTCCTTGAAATCCCACTGATATAGTTTCTCTATTAATTCCTTATTTTCCATTTATATGTAATAGAAAGTCGCAGGACAATGGTCAACGCACAGGACATAGGACAGGACATAGGACAGGACATAGGACAGGACATAGGACAGGACATAGGACAGGACATAGGACAGGACATAGGACAGGACATAGGACAGGACATAGGACGGACTATGGACAACGGAAAACAGACAGGATAAAATAAAATCCTAAAAAATAAATCTATATAAATAGACATGGAAAAACAAATAAAACGATATATGCCTTCTTCAGAAGAATTAGAAGGATTAGATAAGCTTATATCAGATATCCCTGAATTACAAGATTTTATTGAAGAATGTAATTATTCGCTGGACTCATTAATTAATGGAATAGATTCATTAAAAATGGATGCGAATTACAAACTAGGAATAAAACAACTATTTATTGGACTTCAAAAGTCTTGTATTGCTAAAGAAACTTATAAATATGCTAACTTTAGGAATCAAGAAACCATCGACAAATTATTACTAAGAGAAAAAGAATATAAGAAAATTATAGCTAATCAAGCCAAAAAACATAAAGATAATAGCGGTATAGATGAGATGAATAAAATGTTTTCTAGTATTGTTATTACCCCACAAAATAAAAAATATGTATCATCATATACTAATAAAAAGATAAAAGATATAAAATTCACTGATGACTTTAAGCCTATTTTTGAAGAGGAAGGTGAAAGAACTTATACTAAAGAAGAATTGATAAATATGAAAAAAAATAAAAAAGAAGGACCTAGATTTAAGGGAGTTGGTAGTATTACTGTTAACAATACATCTGATGATGTAGTTGTAATGAAGAAATAAAATTATTTAAGCCTGTTTTCTAATTCCCACGAATTAAATTTTTCTGGATATCCCAACCACTTGATTAAAACTTCCTTTTGTCCATTTCGAGTTCTTCTTTTCAAAATTTTCTCTACTTCATAAGCTTTATCTCTGTTATCATATAATGTTAGTTCTTCATCATAGTACTTGCCTTTTATGGTTTCATCATCTAAGTCCTTTAGTTCATAAGTTGTAGGGTTAGTTTGAAAAACTTTATTGATGGTGAATATTTCTCTAGTCCAGTTGGGGAGATAACCTTTATCGAAAATAGCCTTATATTTTGTGATTCTAACTTTATCACCGATTTTGAATTTAGTTTCGTTGTTAGTCTTAGCTTGTGTCGAACTCGACGAGTGAGGATACAAATTCCTATGAACAATTTCTATATTCTCTTTTTTACTTGCTTCAACTGGACTCATCTTAATAGATCTGTGGTATGAGTTATTGTAGTTTGTTAACAAGTCATCAATGATGCCAATCCACTTATGGTTATTATGTTCTGTAAAGATCTTCCACATCTTCTCCTTTAGAGTCCTGTTTAGGCGCTCGACGATTGACGCCTTCTTGTCGGATTGAGTTGAGAAATGAGTTATACTATGAGCTTGAAAAAAGTTATTTAGTTTGATGTTATAATATTCTTTACCTTTGTCGGTTTGAATCTTTTGTGGTTTTCTATTTTTGAATAGTTGTTCGAATGCCTTAACGGTTTCGTCTCCAGTTTTATTTTTAATCGGAATTGCCCAAGCATACTTGCTGAAGCAGTCAATGACAGTTAACAAGTACTTAAAATTATCATTGTCTTTTGCATATGGAATCATCTCAACCAAATCAGACTGCCACTGTTCGTCTATATTGTGAACGTACACTCTTTCTCTTTCGAAATTTTTCCTAGCTGGTTTGTGGAGTGTGTAAGTATTTTCACTATTCAAAAACTCAATTATTTCTTTTTGTGACTTTCCAGTTTTACGTTGCAGGTTATTAATACCTGAGTAGCCTGTTTTAGGGTTATAATAGATCTCTTTAAGATTGGATGTGTTTCCACTCCCAACTATACTCTTTGGAAACAACGAGTGACTTTGCATTTGACAAGTATTTTTAACAAATTGAGTTTTACTTGTACCACAAATTTTACAAAGTCCTTTTATTAATCTTCTATTGTTCTTTGCTGTAGTCTCAATTGAATTAATAGTATGAGTCTTCTTTTTACATTTTAAACAATACACGTTTTCCATTTACACAATAAATTAAAGAAATGCCATCAATCGATTTTTATAATTTATCAGTTGCTAATTTTTACTCAAAAAGAAATAATAGTGAGTTACTTCCAAATTCAATTAGAGCTTGTATAATTGGAAAGTCTGGATGTGGTAAAACTAATTTATTGATGAATTTACTCTTGCAAGATTATTTGGATTACAACAATTTATACATTTTTTCAAAAAGCCTACACCAGCCTTTGTACCAGATCATGATAAAAGGGCTGCAAAATGGATTAAGCAAAAAGGATATCTTGGAAAGCATTTTGAATCAAAAGTTCGTAATTGATAAGAAAGAAAGCATTCAAATCAATGTTCAGTGTTTTAGTGATTCCGAATGTGTTCCTGATCCAAATGAGATAGATCCAAACTTAAAGACTTTGATCATCTTTGATGATATCATGCTCGAGAAGCAAAACAAAATCGAAGACTACTACACTAGAGGGAGGCACAATAATATCGACTGTTTCTACATTAGTCAAAATTACATCAAGCTTCCAAAAAATACAATTAGAGAGAATGCCAATTTCTTTATTTTATTCCCACAAGATCAACAAAATTTAAATTACATTTACAAAGATCACTGTTCAGACTCGATTTCGAAAGATGAATTTATCGACTTGTGCAAGACTTCATGGGATGATAAGTACAATTTTGTGACAATCGATAAGACAAGTGAAAAGAACTATGGAAGATTTCGTAAACAATTAAAATATTTCTACACAGTGTGATTGTTGGTAATTCGACACATGTCGAACTGTTTGCCCCTTTACCAGCGTCAAGGTCATCACACACAAAGAGGATTTTAGTCGATGTTTTGACTAGGAATTTCAACCTTAAGCATAGTATAAAAATTATTGTACTAACATTAATAGAAATATAATACTATAATTATGACTTATAGTCTACTTTCAAATGTTCTTACTTTGTGATTTGATCTTCTCGTCAGCATCGTTTTTCAATTTTTTTTGAAGGGCGTCGATCTGCTGTTGTAGACGACGTGATCTTTCCTTCTCATGCAAGTTATCCAGATCTTTCTTCTTTTGAATACGGGATTCCTTCGCCTAAAAATTACTCAAATAATGTAATTAATTTCAATATTCTTACTTTCAGCTTTAGATTCTCCCGTGTTTGTCGACTTTCAATTTTTGTTTTTTGATGATTATACTCAGCAGTAGCATCGTCAGCTTTTCCTTTTAATTCTTGTAAACGCTCATCTTCTCTCTCACGTCTTAACTGAGCCTTCATATCAGCATAGGTTTCCGCCTGTTCTCTCTGAGAAGACAGATTTTTATTAAACCCAAATTACCAAACATAAAGCTTACTTTCTCATGAGAATTAGATTTATTATTTTTCATTTGGACCTTTTCTTTATTGGTAGATAGAGTACGACTAGTCTTTTTAGGAATCTTTGTTTCGTTCAAAGTATCCACGGCATGAATGTTGGCACTTTTCTCCAGCAACGATTCAAGCTCTTCTTCCGGCTTTTCTGAATCAGCCAAATCTATATCCATATGAACGTCATCAATGCTTGAAGACATAATTCAATCAATCTGAAATTAAAATGAGAACAAAGCGCATTTTTATAGATCACGAATTAAAAAAATCAAGTCAATTGGATAAGTTCGACGTGAGTTATAAATGAAAAAGCCGTTAATTTATGCATAAAAATGAATAAATTTTTTCAAAAAAATTTTCGCGAAAAATCTCCAAAGAGCAGTGATGACTGTCTTTGATAACGTTATCGACGTGACTCTTATCTTTCTCGCCCTCGCGAATAAAATGAAAAAATAATTGCTTCTGAATTCCATAATTTGTTCCATTTTTGTGCGTGTTCCATTTTTGTTTTCCAGAGTGGTCGAGAGATAAGGCCTATGACATCAACCAGCAGAAATTGATTTGTTCTTATAGATAGTTTTTAATTGTCGTTTATTTTTATAGATAGATATTTTTTTATTGTCGATTTTTAAGCGTTTTTAATTGCTGTTTTTAATCGTTCTAAAAACCTCTATTTTTATAGATCGGTTTTAAACCGATATTGTTATAGATAGTTTTTAATTGTCGTTTTTTAAATGTTTTTATTTTTACTAACTCATCTAAGATACAATTGATTTTGTTATATTCGTTTTTATTTCCACTGTGATAAGACGCTGTCGATAATTGAAGCATTTCTATTAGTGAATTTGGATTCGAGGGTAGGAATTCTACATTAATCGGAGTATCACTGACAGTGGTAGTTCGATCTAACGAATTACTACCAATGGTGGTGGTTTGCTTTAGCGAACTACCTATCTTTGCAGCAAGTAATTCATTTTTTATAAACTTCCACTTTTCACTCGGATCAGAATTCAATCGTTTTGATTTCAAATCAAAGCCTTGGTAAATTGCATTTGAGTCCATTAATATTTCTCTATAAAATTGCTTGTCACTGTCTGAAATCAATGTGAAGTTTGGAGACTTTTTTAACATCAACTCCAATAACCCATTAGTCGCATTGTAAATTTTACCATCAATCTTAAAACTGTTGTTATCAATTACTACCACCTTGTTTCCAATAGTATAACAATTCTTCTCGGAATCATATTTAATGGAATATCCAGCATTGCTTCTATTTGTTAAATCTTTTAGGTAATTAGCGATTAAACTACTAACTATTAAGTCTTGTGGCTTTTTATTTTCAATTGACAATTGTTTTTCAACTGGTCTGTCTTCAATTTTTAATTGATTGAAATTATTCAAAGTATCAATAATTCTATTTCGGTCTTCGATTAATTCATTTTGTAATTTTTGATTTGATTCAATAATTGGTTTGAACAGTTCTATTCTGTCTTGCTCAATTTCATTTTGTGTATTTTGTTGTTCTTCATACTTATTCTTTAACTTCTTTCTTAATCGTAAATTTTCTTCCATAATTTCGTTTCTTTTCTTTGGATCATAGATTTCAACAATCATTTAATTAATTAATTTAAATTTTTTCCTTATAAATGGATCATTTTGAAAAATTGACACGAGATGGTCTTCGATCTTTAGTTTCACAATTAAAAATTATGACACATACTGAAATGAAAAGATTGAAATTGACTAGACAGCAGTTAATAGAAATATTAAGAAAGAATAATACTGAAGATAATACTCCACAAGGCGTCGTTACTGAAGGTAATAACCCAGTCAACAACCAGGCTGGTAGTCTGACGACTAATAATTCAACGAGTCGAACTGACGTCCCAGGTGATATATTTCTTAAAGACGTAGCAAAAGACACTATTTATAAAAACGAAAATAACTCAATTAATCTCGATGAGTACTTAGAAAATATTGATAAAAGAAACTTTGACTACTTTCTGAAAATTGTTAATAAACAAGTGAATAAGTTTTTTGAAAAGAAGGAAACGGAAGTAATTAATGACATCATGAATACAAATGTTAAAGTCTATTTTACTTTAGAAGTGGAAATGTCAAGATTAAATAATAACAATGAAAAATTTTATATTACGACTACAACTAAAGAATTGTTAATTCATGATAATAGAAAAGAATTCTACAGAAACGCTTGTAAAGAAATGATGGATAAAGTAGAAATACTTGAATTAAAAGGATCTGGTTGGCATTTCCAAAAAATTAATGCTTTGCGAATGCTTCAATCCAAATATCAACTATTTAAAGGTGGTTCTTATATAGATCTACCTAAATGGATCAAGGACAAGAAAGCTATTGTAAACATTACAAACGAAGACAATAAATGTTTTATGTGGTCTTTGTTAGCAGCTTTACATCCCATTGAAAAAAATCCTCAAAGAGTATCAAACTATAAAAAATATGAAAATGAGTTAAAATTTGATGGAATTGATTTTCCTGTTAAAGTATCTAATATTCCAAAGATTGAAAAGTTGAACAACTTGGCAATCAATGTCTTTAGCAATGATAAAAGGGAAATTATTCCGATTTACATTTCAAACCAAAAAGAAATTCCTGAAGAACGAATCATAGACCTGTTTTTGATTAAAAATGATGGTGATGACAACTCTCATTATTGTTGGATTAAAAACATAAATCGTTTATTAGGGAATGAGCTAAGCAATCATACTGGTAATCAATATGTTTGCAGACGTTGTTTTGTGCATTTTAGAGTGAAGCATAAATACGATCAACACATTGAAGAATGTAGTAAAAATAATCCAGTTGTATTTGATAAACCAAAAAAAGATTATGTTGAGTTTGTAAACATTGAGAGATCACAAAGAATCCCTTATGTGATTTATGCAGATTTTGAATCAATAATAGAAAAACATGATTCAGTAGACAATAACCCAAACGAATCTTGGACTGCAATTAAAGGAACACACATTGCATCAGCTTTCTGTGCCATTGTCGTTGACTTTAATGGAAGTAAAATTCATACTGAAGTTTATAGAGGTTGTGATGCTGCTGAAAAATTTAATGATTATATAATTAAAAAATGTAGTGAATTGATAAAATTAGGAGACAAGAAGATGAAAAAATTATCAGAGGAAGAATGGAAAGAATTTAATGAAAGTAAAGTTTGTCCAGAATGTGCTCAAGAATACTCTATTAAGAATCCAAAAGTAAGAGATCATGATCATTGGACTGGAGAATACCGAGGACCTTTATGCAATAATTGTAATTTGAAGAATAGAAAAAATAGATTTATTCCAGTATTCTTCCATAATTTAAAAGGTTATGACTCGCATCTAATTCTAGGTTCAATAAAGGGTGAACACTATTTTGATGATGAGTCTCGACAGATTAAAGTAATACCAAACAATTCGGAAAAATATTTAAGTTTTAGCTATATAGAATACAGTGTGAATAAATATGGGTATAAGTTCTTTAGTCATGAAATCAGATTCTTGGATAGCTTTGCATTTATGGCATCATCTTTAGATTCTTTGAGTAAAAATTTGATGGATGATCAGTTCAAAATAACTAAAGGATATTACAATAACGATGTTTTATTCAAGCTGATGAGAAGAAAAGGGATTTATCCATATGAATATATGGACTCCTTTAATAAATACTATGAAAGTAATCTACCTAGTAAAGCAATGTTTTATGATGTATTAAACGCTAAAGATTGTAGTAATGAGGACTATGAATATGCAAAGTTAGTATATAAGAAATTAGAGTGTAACAATTTAGGAGATTACACCGATATTTATATGATAAACGATGTTTTGATGCTAGCTGACGTATTCGAAACCTTTAGGTCAACATGTATTAACCATTACAAGTTAGATCCATGTTGGTATTTCACAGCTCCTGGATTAGCTTGGGATGCAATGTTAAAAATAACCGGTGTTAAATTGCAAACAATAAAGGATTATGATATGTACTTGTTCGTTGAAAAAGGAATTAGAGGTGGAATGGTTAATGCTGTGAAACGATATACAAAAGCCAACAATAGATATATGAAAGATTACAATCCTGATGAAGCAAGTAAGTATTTGATGTACCTAGATGCTAACAATTTATATGGTTGGGCGATGATTCAAAAACTACCTCATGATGAGTTAAGGTTTGAGGAAGAGTTTAATATGCCCACTGAAGAGTTAAAGAAATATATCGAAAAGCTAAATATTGAAGGAAAAGGCTGTGTTTTGGAAGTAGACTTAGAGTATCCAAAAGAGTTACATAATGAACACAATGATTTCCCCTTTTGTCCACTGAACACAACGGTAAATAATCAAAAAGACTCAAAACTAATGAATACGCTTTATGATAAAGAAAAGTATGTAATCCATTATAGAAATCTAATTCAAGTATTGGACCATGGATTAAAACTAAAGAAAGTACATAAAATTCTAACTTTTAAGGAAAGTAATTGGATGGAAAAATACATAATGTTGAATACCAATTTGAGGAAGCAAGCTAAGAATGACTTCGAGAAAGATTTCTTTAAGTTAATGAATAATGCTGTATTTGGGAAGACAATGGAGAACATCCGAAATAGAGTGGATATTCGTTTGGTAACAGATGCAAATAATGCTTTAAAATTGATAAGACAACCTCATTTTAAACATCGTGCAATAATCAACGAAAATTTGTTGAGTGTTGAAATGGAGAAGACTAAACTAGAGTTCAACAAACCAATCTATGTTGGATTTAGCATTTTGGATCTTAGTAAATATTTGATGTATGAGTTTCACTATGATGTCATGAAGAAAAGGTATGATGATAAAATACGCCTATGCTATCAAGACACTGATAGTTTGATTTATGAAATTGAAACTGACGACATATATAAAGATATGGGTGAGATGAAAGATCATTATGACTTCAGTGATTATCCAAAAGATCATCCACTTTATGATGAAGCGAATAAGAAAGTGATTGGAAAGTTTAAAGATGAACTGAATGCTAATGTTATGAGTGAGATCGTTGCATTGAAACCTAAACAATATGCATATAAAACTGTCGATGGTATAGAGAGTAAGAAATCGAAGGGTGTTAAGAAGAACGTAATCAATACCCTGAGAGTCGATGATTATAGAGAATGTTTACTTGATAGTAAGGTTATTAGAAAAGAACAAAACATGATCCAAGCCAAACTGCATACCATTTATAGTGTTAAGCAGAATAAGGTTGCATTGAATGATGACCTTAATACCCGGAAAGAGTTTAAAAGACATATTCTAAAGGATAAAGTAGATACGTTAGCTCATGGTCATTACCAAATTTAGTACGACTTCTTTAAAATCATGTTTCTCCATTAGTTTTAGAACAAGTAAACAATAGTAACCACAGTGGTGTGTATTAAATTTTTGAATTTGAAAAGTTGATAATTCAATTCGCAAATTTAAGTAATTCTGTAATTCAAGTGGAGGATCCAATCCAAAAGAATCAAAGTAATAACACCTGTCTTTATTCTTGTAGTAGCAGACCCAATGAGTACCATTGTTTTTACTCACGTCTAGATTTATAACTCCACATTCTTTGTTTCTGACTTTGTTTGGTAGAGTGTCTCTCATAAATACTCCTCTAAAATTTTTTATATTCAATTCCTTTGCTAGATTTGAGATATCATGATTTGTTAATGGTTTGTTAATAAACATTTATAAGAGGTGGGGAATGAGTGCGCTAGAAAAAGCTTCCAGAGGGGTGATGTCCCTCCAGAGGGACGGAGTGAAAATGCTATAAATACTACCTAAAGAGATTAATTTAAAAGTTTATTATATTATTTTAAGTTTTTTTTATACAATAAGCTTAAACCCTTCAAGTGGTGAAGTGGGGTGTGCCAGAAACGCCCATACTATACTACTAACTTTCAATAAATATCATAAATAAATATGCTTCATTAAACATAAAAAATCCAATAAGGACTATAGTAGTATATAGATACTCATTCTGACTCAGGTCCGCGACCCACGGGAGATTGAGTCAGAATA
>VOSG01000790.1:0-10566 GCA_009761265.1 Halicephalobus sp. NKZ332 | reverse complement strand
TATCAAAGAAATAAACAACAACAGACCGAAGATTGAAAAGTCAGAGTTGGCCTTGATGAACATGAAGTAAGTGATTATTGGCCAGTGAATGAGGTAGAGGATGTAGCTGAAGTCTCCGCAATAGACGAGGAATTTCTTAACTGTATTATTCATCAGATACATGTTGAATGGAGAGTCCTCTCCACTCGAGCTGATAGCGATGAGAAATCCAGAGGACATCACACACAGTATGGACACTACTTCTCTGTTCAGAGCTACTGGAAAGAACTCTAACACAAGACAGAAGAAGAAGATCGTCTGAATGAGAACATTGTGGAGGATCGAAGAGAAATCAATGAATGTTAATTTGTAACTCTGAGCAGCTATTCCAACAGAAAACTGCCAGATCCTCGAAAGCATGAATTCGTACCTTGTCTCCGAAGTAGACATTATCTGGAAAGTCAGGGAAGTGATGAATATAAGAGCCAAAATAGAGAGTTTCCCAGAGGTCCAGAAGTTGAGCCACAACATAAAGAGAATAGGAACAATCAAATAGAACTGCATCTCGACTGCGAGAGACCAGCAATGCTTGAAGTATCTGAAGTTGTTCTCGGTGTCAAAGTATTCACGGTGTTGAAATATATCCTGCTCATTGGATGTGAAACTCAGAGCCCAATACGCATCTTTTCCAACTTTGTCGAACTCGTCCTCCCAGAGAGCAAAGAATAACAGAAAGAGCACAACCAGAATGACAAAGAGATAGACAGGAACGATTCTTTTGATTCTCCGGAAGTAAAAATCTTTAGTAATACTCAGATCAATTCTAGAGCCATGTCTGTGTATGATCATGGACATGAGAAATCCAGAAAGGACAAAGAAGATGTCAACTCCCACGAATCCATTCGGAAACCAATTTGGCCAGATATGGAAGACGAGAACTCCAACAATGGCTACAGTCCTCCAGCATTGTAAATCGTCTCTCTTCTTTGGAATTCTGATTGGGTTAATAGTAGATAGGTCACTATCACTGCTCAAGAGAGGATTGCATTCAGCTGAAATCTTTACTGATTATAAAAGAAAGAGTGAGAGTTAAACCCGTGTAACTCTATCGCTGTAGACAAGGCTTACCGTATACCGCTGAAGTAGTGATCTCGATCGCTGCCTCCTTCGAACTATTTGGAAGAAACATTGGAATATTAATTTATTGGATTTATTTAGGCATTTACACTCAAAGTAGATGGGTGACGATATTTAAGAGAGAGCTGCTTTTTATTTGACTAAAGAAAAGTACGTTGATCTGATGTTATCGAAAAACCAAGTCTATTTTCGCTTATTGTGTGACATCATATCTGATTCCATACTGATTCGAGGGTATTTCTACTTTCAACATTTCTAGATATCACATCCGGTAAACAGTTATAAGATCACTACTGATCTAACTGCACTTGAACTATCTCTTGGAAATAAAGCTTTTCAGTAAAGGCGCGCTTAGACATATAAGATACTGAAGATATTACACATAATCTAAAGTTAAGATTATGAGCTCTCACTGTATTTGTACAAAATTATTAAGCTTTATTAGTTGCATGAATGTTCAGAACTGGAAATAAGAAACAGCTATTATTACAGAGCCATCTCAACACGGACTTCTAAAACTTGCGATTTCAGATGACGAATCAGCTTGTGATTTTATCGGTTGAAATACTCTAGAGATTTCGATCTTTGTTTTCCTTATTTCAAAGACCGGAAAATGAAGTTATTGTCGAATTTCATCTACTCTTTATAGCAGTGAAAAATGAGATTTTGGGTGAGTAGGTTTTCGAAACGATCTCTATCGATATTGCTGAATTTTGTAATTAGCTGCTTGATCGTCTACTATATTAAATCTTTCTGCAACAAGTTTCACGAAAATGTTAAAGATGCTTCGATATTTGAAGATGACATCACGACTATCACGAACTTGAGCAGCACTCACGGGATTTCCTACGTGAGATAATCAGTCAAAATCTTTTGTCCATTAAGAGACTCGGTTTCAGATCGACAGGAAGGGATCGTTCTTCAACAACTTCATCGACTTCAACTATGATGGGAGACCCATAGGTCCTATATTACTCTATTCAGCCATTTACTACAACACTTCTAAATTGTAAACTTAGATAAATAAATAATTAATTCCTATATTCCTTCAGCTTCCCTCCAAATACAGCTCTGATCCAGTTTCGAGCCAGATATGACCTCTCGATTTCAACTCAATTCTCTTGTATATCGGAAAATTTAACAAGCACACTTGTTTCTGAAATACATCCAGAACCAGCTTATCTAGCTAACCAATTCTGTCGCTTCCATACATTCCTCGCACTTTGCAGTACTGTTTCTGACCCTACTTCTATAAATTTAACACTCCCAGGGTCCTTGAATGTCTCTATAAGTATTCCGATGATTATGCCTTCGAGGGAGAAACTCGGAGTAGCCACTTGCGGAAGCCCGATATTCTTTGGGGAACGATGGCAACAAGTGGTCTTCTCGATTGAGATCCTTCGTTTCTACGGAGTCTCTAAGCAAATGTATTACTTTATGAGTGCTTCGAAGGATATTTATTCTCTCCTCAAGGCTTATGAGGAGATTAATCTGATCTCGATAATCCCTTGGGCAGTGCCAGATATTCCTGAGATCAACTCCAAAAGACAACTCTATATGAGAGACCAGATGGCCGCAGTTAATGATTGTTATAATAGATATCGGGAAGCTGCTGATTTCATCATTGTCCAAGACATGGACGATCTCATCTTCCTACCTGAAGGAAAGAAGTACTACAACGAATTCACTTCCATTTACAGAAATCATCCAGATGCCGCCTTCCTTCACTATGCAAGCTATGTCGCACATCTTCGAGCTTCGAAATCGTCTGAGAGATTCAGTCTGGAACGGACACTGAGATCAATCAAGATCGGCAAGTCCAAGAAAATAGGAAAAACTGTCCTCGACCCGAAAAGAATCAAATCTGTTTGGGTCCACCACCCTCACTTCTTTCCGGCTCAACTCAGACCGTACGAAGTTCCCTCGAATGACGGTCTCATTCTTCATACAAGGACTTGGGAGATCCACTCAGAGGAATTGTACAAAGCTGCCTACTTTAAGGTGAGATAAGGATTAATTAGGTGTATCATTCTCCCAGTTTCAGCTCTCTGGGGTTAACAAATACTTTGCAAATATCTCAGGAATCCTTTCTGAGAAGGAAATAAGGAATATATCTTTATCTTGGGAGACAACCTACAAATCCTTCAAGGAGAAAGGGTTCTTGGATGGACTCAGGTCAACTAATCACTATCATCGGTCTATAGACACCTGCATCAAGTCCATCGGAGGACCAGGGTCACGAATAATCGGGTGTCGAACCGTCTACTCCTGTATATTGAAGCCCATTGAAGGTTTCGAATGTCTCCAATCGAGACAAAAATGGAGAAAGGCTGATGGTGAATTAGAAGCTTATCTCCCTGTTGGAGAACCGGAGTTAGAGATGAAGGTGAATGGATGTACAATTGACTAGCGGTTAAATAGAAGCTGAATTGTTTTATTATATTTTTGTTTAAAAAGCGATAGAATAAAAAAACTCTTGAGAATTATTCGTTTCTTCGTAATATATTAAGAGCTAAATGGAAGCTGTATGTTAAAAATTCTTATTAAAAAGTGAATTCATAATTTACTTTTTAACTAAAGGTGAACACCCGATCAAGGTTTTGCTGTATTAATGCTTCGTAATTTAGCTTTTCTTACCGAGATGCAAGTATATTTGGGGCAAATCTAGAAGGAGAAAAGTCAATACACTAATGTTAGAAGTGACGTATTAACACTCTACACATTACATCAGCATCTCGTAATTTATTTTTCTCCTACTATGATGCAGATGTAAATGGAAAGATCTGAGATGGAACAAACCTTAATGCAGCAAAATTAACTCATTAGCACTCTACACATTGTATCGGTATTTCGTAACTTTTCTTACTAAAACGGAGATACATGTGAACGAATCTCGAAATAAAAAAGTTAACGCACTGACGTTAGAAATTACATGTTGATGCACTGTATTAAATTGTCGGCGCGAGAAAAACAATGCACATGATGTTTCAGAGGCATTTTAATGTACTAATGCATTATTTAGTAACATTAATTTATGTATGTTTTATTTTAGAACGCAAATCACTGCGAATTTGTCTAAATTCGTTCGTGGTTCACTGCAAAGAATATTTCACCTAATTTTATTACTTCATAAAGCACATCATTTTGTATTCCACAAAACCACCTGTTTTCTTATCGCATAAATACCAACACGATGAAATGTTTCATTTTTTAAATCCCTTTTTATATTTGGGATTTATCCCTAATCGTTCACTTTTCAACATCAATTCTTTGTTTCTGTTCCTCCGAATATCATGTCAAATTCCGAGAGACGCCATTGTTTCATTTCCTTCAGGTAATCAAAGGATGTACTTCCTCGTTAATTTGAACACTCCGATATCTTCTCTCTTCAAATTCCTGTAAATCGACCCATATTGCTGGCTGTAGTTTAATTCTCCCTGAAGGTAAAATGTGATCGAACCAGAAATCTCTATCAGTTCAAGTTGCGTAGAGAAAATGAAATGATAGAAGGAACTAAATTCAAGCAAGCTAATCTTAATTTTCCTGGACATAATTGTACACAAGACTCAAATTCTCATATTATAAAAAAATTAAATTTCAAATTTAAATCTTTCATCCCATTTTCGTCGTATTTAAGAATTCAAATTCGAATTAGTTTCCTAATCTCTCCGATTACTCATCTCCCATCATGCACCGACCAAACCACATGAAATCGAAATCGACAGACCTAAAAATTCAATCTTGCACATCGACCTCCCAAAAAATTGTTTTTTGAAATTGGAGCAAAAGCAACATTTCTGAGTCGAAATTTTCCTTTTCTTGGTCCTTCTGAAACTTGATTTTTTTTCGATAAAATTTATCTATAAAACTGGTGGGCGTAAGATCTGGAACAACGTGTTCTTATCGACTTGAGAAACGAGAATCAGATAGATGATCAAGAGATAAACAATTCGAAATGGATTATAGGCAAATTAATATAATTACAGTAGGGTAAAATTCAGACAACAATTTCGAGCATTCAAGTGGATTTCAATACACTTTTAGGGCTATTTTTAATTAGAATGATCTTAGAATCGAAAGTTCGAGTTTTAACACCATAGAGATTTAGGGAATTTCTCCGTTTAGAGATGATCATTGACGCTACTCATTTTCTGTGTAATATACGTCATGTAGAAAATTGATTCGGGAAATATTTCTCATCTCAAGATACAAGTCAAATATAAATTGTCATTGAGGAAAAAATTCGGGATTTGATTTTCCCTGAAGTGTGGTAATTTATATAAAGTCATATGTCTGGAGCAGATAGCTTCTGGAATATTGATGTGAAGTAGCATGAAAACTATCTAAGAAAGTAATCAACTTTTTCCAACATTTTTGAGTTAATTTTTATTTCAACCTTGTATTCCAAGATTATAACTATTAACTACCTCTAAAGCCGTGTCAAATATTATTGTGATCAATATCAAACTCCCCAGAACCCCTTTCCTGTCTATTAGAATCCACTAATACACAACGAACTTCAGTCACTTCTGTTTTTATTGTCTTTCCATCTATAATTTCGATGAGTTTCCAAGATTCGTCTTCACAATTGATCCGCATTTTCACTTCTTTGGATGTCTCCACCAGCAATCCCGTAGCACCATCTTGAAACTAGAAACCCATTTTTATCATTTTGTTCAAAAAATCAAGTCGTTCAGTTTTCGTCCCAAAAACAGTTGACTTGCTTTTTCCGGCTTGTTTTTAGTTGTTTTTGTGTTTTATACAAAAATATTTGCAAAGATTCTCAAATATAGGAGCAAAAATACTCAAAAAATCAGTGAAAATACTGTTTTTATCAGGATCAAGGATAAACGACTTGGTTCCTTCCTTTTATTGAAATAAAAAATACAAAATCACTCACTTCTATTGTTGTATTTCTACCATCAAACCTAGTAGAATTACAGGTGACTTTCAAGTACATGCATCCCTCGCCTTCCTCTTCGAAAAGCGCAGTCGGAGTCAAGAGGGATTTATCATTACCCAAGATAACGTTCACCTTATCCATTCTGCAACGTGCACAAGCTGGAATTTTGTTATTAATCCTTTTGTACCTCCAATTCACCTACGCCATGGAGTGATTTCCTGTCGTTCTTTGTACATGGGCTTCCAACAACCTTCGACAATACTTACAGTGATTAAAATAAAAATACTAGTCTTAATAAGCCAAATATTCATTTTAAAGGGGTTGACAGTAATTTCTCTGTCTTCTTTACAGTCTCATCGACAACATAAAATCATTCCTCGGGATATCCTCGAAAGGTCTAAATGATCCAAATTGCGTCGATAGAATCCTAGCAAGAAGTTCAAAGTATTTTCAAGTTAAATATGAAGGAATTTTGAAAAATTTATTGGTATATAAGGAGAAACCTAACCTTTTAGACTCCTTTCGACCAAAAACAGAAGCGCGAGAAAATCCAGTTTCTAGTCTAACTTTCCAACGTATTCGATGTTCTATAGATGTCCACCCCTTTCCTTTTATGGTCATCCGCCTACCATGCCACCTTTCTACAATTGTTCTGATTGTCTAATCCTGACTCTTTCGCAAACCTGTTCTCCCTAGTGTTACATAGAGAAAATGAAAGTGCATCTTTCACCCAGCTTTCATTCAATAAAGCTAATATAAAAGGTTTTTCTAATGAGATAATGTGATCCAGCTATGGGAAAGTGGAATCCAGATGATCCCCAGGACTCTTTTGTCAGTGCGAAAATCAGTACCAAGAGAATTAATATCATATTGTTTATTTTCAATTTCGTTTTCATTTCTTTAGGATGCTTGGCTTTGATGAAGGAGTTGAATTACGCACCGGTAGATCCTAGATGGAAAACGCGAGGAATATGGAACGGATATACAACTTCATCCTGCTGGGTAGGTAGATTTAGATCGAATACCACATGTTGCCTGATCTCTAACACTCTTTCAGAAGGCCAAACCACTCACGCACTTCTTTTCTCTTATGAAAAGATTCACTGTAGAACCTTATGCTAAGATAGGATTCAGGTTCGCCTTCATGTTCTCCGGGTTCCTCAGGGTCTTCATCTCCTGGATGAGATCCCAAAAAATGCAGTACGACGCTCGTAAGCAAGGGAAAGCTAGTCTCTTAATTTTCGGACTCTATAAAGTTCTACCCATCGTTATGGGTGTCCAGGTCCTCTTTGGAGGCATGATGATGACATCGACCGCTCATTTAGACCAAAAGTATATGCCCGGTCTTACTGAAAATGCGACGAAGGCATTTTTCTACGTCACGGCTCTCTACACTTGTCTGGTTATTCTCTGCGATTGGACTGAAGCTTCGGGTTTTTGGGTAGGTGGTTGCGGAGATTACTTTTCTTTTCAAAACTGAGATAATTCATTGAATAGCGAATGGGTTTTGTTAATTCAAAGAATATTAAACGGATTTTGTGATTTTCTCAATATCAGCGGCGCTTTGTTTACGACTGAAAGATGTTGTAAAATTAAGCACTATTCTCAGGATACAAATGGAAGATTTTCCTGTTTTTGAAAAGTCAAGTGAGTTTAAAAATCTCAAAACAAGATTTTTGTATCGATGAGAATTTTTCCAATAGACTTTCGTTGAAAATCTCTTTCAATTCTGTGTTCTCTGATACCAAACAAGATGAAGATTCCAGTGAAAACTCGATAAAAAAAGAGAGATCAGGAAGACCTATTTGCTATTCATTGAATTAAGATAATGCAAGAATATTTTATCCCAAGATCCTTCAAACTGGATATCCCAATATCTTCCGGATTTATACTTCAATTAATGCACTTCAGAACTATTCCAACAATTATCGTTACCTCATCCGATTCGCAACCTTCCTCTTCTTCGTATCAACCTTCGTCCCCACGATTACAGAATACAGTACCTACCTCCAGAAAATCGTGTGCCACACAAACGGTAGGTGAAAATAAGGATATACATATATACCTAAGTATATGTATGTGTATTTTCACTTTACAGCTGCCTCCTTCTTCGCAGCCGTGACAGAGTACATAACGATATTGTCGCTAATCATCTTCCACTTGACTGAGCACTTTGACATACCTGGAGTTCAAATCTACGTGATTGAAAAAAAGTCTTATTAGTTTGATTAATAATCATGATCCGTATATTCGATCGATCTACTGATAGGGGATCGTTTGCATTTTCTGTTGCAATTTTCTTTTTATGAGGAACTAGGTGAATACACAGAATGTGTAGATGGGAGTGAGATAAAAATTCCCAACTAAATTTGTGCATTAAATCGTTGGGATTTTTTCAGCGAATTATCGGGAATTCAGTGTCTTTGTATCTTCTGTCTGGCAGGGAAATTCAGAAAAATGATTCATAATTAATGAAAAAGTTAATTGAAAAATTTAGTGGATGATGCAGCGGAAGAAGAATTAACAGCATTGGAGATCACGAATTAATTTTTTATATAAAAATTCATAGAAGTTGTGGATTATTTAATAAAATCGACAAAGAAAATACTATCTCATAGGAAAATGTAATTTCAAGTTTTAAATGATTAAAAATAGGAACGAAAATTTTATAGAATTCTACGAATTCGAAAGACATTTATCCAGATGTTTTTTTCTGAGGGAGCTGATTCAGGGAATTTGTCATTCATAAATCCCAGAGATTTAAAAAACCCAAGCATCTTCTGATTGATTAAACGATCCCCAAGAAATAATATCTATGTAAGCGGCTATGTCTACTTATCAATCCAAACAAATTTATCGAATCTTTCAAAGATCCTCCATCATTATCGACCTTCTCCCATTGTCAGAATCGATTAATTAACGCTTAGAGAACTACTGTACCTAATTCTGTGAAATAAATTCACGTTTCATTTTATTTCTAAATGTGAATCTCTTTTGAAACATAATGAGAACACAGACTCTGAAGATCCGTATTCAGCCTTCCTGATTGGCTCCAGCAAAGCCCCTTGATATTTTTTCTCGTAAAAATGAAATGTGAAATTTGTTGTCAAGCTTCCGAATGTTATCGATATGGAGCGAGAGTATGCAATAGTTGTGGAAGTTTCTTCAGAAGACATATATTGAATCCGAAACCCTTATACTGTAAATATTTAAACAATTGTGGAAGTAAGTTTTTTAAATCTAGTTTAGGCCTTAAAAAACTTTTTGGATATTAATAGTGGATCTTGAAACAAAAACTCGAATACAGTATCTGTTTTTAGAATACACTATTCTGAAGTGCAAGTCATGTCGTCTGAAGCGTTGTTTCGAAATTGGAATGAAGTCAGAGAGAGTTAATTATTTCTCTCCGAGACTCTCCGAGGACACCGAGTCCACTCCAGTAGAGTATGTTATCTATGCTCAGGTCTTGGATACTCTTCTGGAAGTGTGCAAAGACGACTTCGATGGTACCATGAAGTACATCAAGGAAGGAGATCCTAAGATTCAGGATGTTGCTGCTGTTAGATTCAACCAAAACAATCAGAACCATGAGAACCGTCAGTCGAATAATCTCTCTAAGAGAATCAAGAACTGGGCTGAAATCCTCTTCAGACACAATATCCTCCAAGAAGAACTTCCATTGCTTTTCCAATTACTGGTTTTTCAATTTGCTCTTGTATTCCACAAGCTGGACGATTCATCAGTCAAATTTAATTTCTGTAGTACGAACATATTAATCTCCAGGTTCAAACAATTAGAAAACATGTGCCAAAGACTAGTAAATGAAATGTAATAAAAATAATAATTTTTTATATAATTAATATTTCTTAATGATAAAAATATGGTTGACTTCTTCAATTACAGTATCGACACTACCGAACACACGCATATTCGTCTTTTCTCTGTTTTTACACTGTTCACAAAAAACATAACATAACTTCTAATTAAATACAATTCCAGAAAAGTTGCATTTGACTAGACTAAAACAAAGATGTTTCTAGGTTGATATCTAGTTCTAAATGGAGATGAACACCTCCATGTTCTCCTTTGCTCTCATTACGAAAGAACGACAGGAAGAACAAAATTTTTGCAAACAAAATCAGTTCAGATAGCATTATATACGAACAGGTGGAGAAATCGTGTAGCTTCATTCAAAAATTGGGGAAATTTTATAAAAGATCAAAAAAGAGTATCTTATTTCCTTAAATTTTGAATCATTAATTAATTTAAAAGTAGGAAAATAAACCGACTCTTCTTCTTTTGTCGAAAGTTTTATTCCTTGTATTCATGGTGGATTTTATTTATTAATTAATTGTTCATGGAATCTGCCTTGATTTTTATTTTAAGATCTCCCGTAGAAAATCCTTATGATCCAAATAAATTTTAGATACTATCGCATATAAAAGTCTAATATCTTCTTTCACAACCTTTATTTTTCTAGAAATTAAACTACAATACCAAAGCCCAACTATGGGTGATTTGCGAACAAAAAACACAAACGAGGTCAC
>VOSG01000789.1:0-10631 GCA_009761265.1 Halicephalobus sp. NKZ332 | reverse complement strand
AAATCCACATCTGTTCCAGAAGATCAACGATGGAGGACACGAGTTGAAGCTGAAAACTCTCGAAATTTGTGGACGTTACAATTGCTCTAGAGTTTTGTGCTTGAAGAACTTCTCCACTTCTGAAATCCGACTTTATTATTGTCTAATTGATCCTTTTGTAGAAGAGGTTAAGGAAGCCCAGAAGGAGGATAAATTGAAGTTGGTTTTCATTACTATTAGGATTTTACAAAGTTTAGAACATTAGTGTGGATGAAATGTTACGAAAATATTTATTTATAATATTTATAGTAATGTAATTATATGAAATTCTAAAGCTTTTATTTCAGTCCATATTTGAAAGAAGTGAAGGAGTGGTACATAAGCGCCTCATATGACAATCAGCGAGTAAAGCCTGTGCTTCCGTTGCTGGATGTATTGAAAACGATTTCTCCGAAGATGGAAAAATGCACAATAGAAAGCTTCGAAGGCTCACGTCCATCGAGGAAAATATCACAGCAATATTTATCCGAAGTCAATAAACTTGTCTCTTGTATCAAAGAAGGATGGGGAAATTTAGATGACTTTCGTCTTCATATCAACCTCGAATTCCAATTTTGCGTCGATTCTGATCTGATGGACGATGTAGACAACTTAAGGGAATGCTTCCAAGATTTTCCGGTTTTCGAAATTGAGGAACTTTCACCTGAATCTTGGAGTCGATCTGTCGCTTCAAAAAGAATTTCCTTCACGGACAATTTCTCACTCGATTTCCGGATTACAACGTTGTCTGCTTGATTTGTTTTGGTATTTTGTAATGCAAATAGTATCTTCTTAATTTAAGTTTTTAGTCTCTTTTTAAAAAATAGAATAAGTAATTTGTGTATTTAATCAGATTTTATTAAATAAAAATTTTCTTAAAATCTCTAATATTATCAGGTTGAAACGTTGGAAATTAACAATTTTTCCGGCAAACTTCAGGACATTTCCAGAAACTAATCTTTTTAGTGCATAAAGGTGGAGGTTAGCTGAACAAGTTAAGTTTGGGAAATTTGCAACTACTGTTACTCTTGTTGAAATATTGGTCCTGAACCGTCGGGACGTGCGACTGCCTCTATTTCACGAATACTGTCAACCCTATCCCGATGCCAAATCCAAGGTCGATAATGCCCACTTACTAGACCGAATTGAAGAGGACCCATGTCTTACTTCGTGTGAGCTAGGAGAGGAATTTTAATCCCCATCAGGCCAAAGAAAAATAAATTTAACACATTGACGACAATGTGAGTCACCGGTGACTCACACACGTTTTTTTGGTCCTGTAGTCGATTAATATAACTTTTTACAAAATTACCTTCACAAATTGAAAGATATAAGTATTCCGCTCCTTTGTGCAAAAAATCAGAGTTAAATGTCATTTTTTGAAAATTTTATGAAACTTTGAATTTTTGGCCAAAAAATCGCCATGCCCAGGGGGTCGTGAAATCGAAAAATTTTTTGACTCCGATTTCGCTCAAAATTTGTCAAGATTAATTATGAACACTACTAATAAGAAATTCCACCTTGAATTTGAACAAATTAATTCAGCTCTAAAAATATAAGCGATCAAACAAAACCCAGGACTCGCATTGTCGTCAATGTGTTAAAAATTTTTTTAATACATTCGCGACAATTCGACCCAGTCATAGGTCGTTCATGTTTTCGACTCTCATAGTCGATAAATGTAACTTTTTACAAAGTTACCTTGACAAATTGAAAGATGAGTATTACGCTTTTTTTTGTAAAAAAGATCAAAGTTAAATATAATTTTTTGAAAATTTTATCATACTTTGAATTTTTCGATCAAAAAATCGCCATGACCAGAGAGTCATGAAATTTAAAAAATTTTAGACTCCGATTTTGCTCAAAGTTTGTCAAAATGAGTTATTGACATTACTCATCACAAATGCTATCTTGAATTTTGACAAATTAATTCAGCTTTAAAAATACAAGCTATCAAAAAAAGTTAAAATATGCATTGTCGCGAATGTTTTAAAGACAAAATTGCCAAATTTCAACACTTTAATCTAATATCATGAATAGAATAGATATTATTTCTTCGTAATTCATTTATGTTTTTATTTGAAATTCCTCAATTATATTTTTCATTTGGAATACAAAAGTGAGAACATAGATTCTTTTTTATATCCTGTACAGACACTTTAATTATGGTAACAATTTCTTTTTAGAAAGCATTTGAGTAGATGCTGGATCAGTTTCGCTATGTTGTCTTTTTCTTTCTGAATTATTTACTGTTTGGCTATTTTCCACTCCAGCTTCTTTATTGGAGACTGTGTCGAGGCTCGAATAATTCAATTCTTTATTCCTCGTACAAAGTCAAATAGTTTTCAATCCGGGAATAAAACAATACAAAATTATATAACAAAGAAAACGGTAATTATATAAAAATACCTATTTTCTGAGTTCTTCCTTTCTTCAGGTTTTCGTGCCAGGATCTTCGCTTGCTGCGACAGACTGATTAATCACCAGGAATATCGCTATCTTTTTCAATAACCTTGGTACGTAATTCAGCTTCTGATTGTGGATTAATTCTGTGAGTATCAACTTCCATTTCGTCATCTTTGACGACTTCTGATTGATGAGATATATTAATCTTGTTTCGATCAGATGAAATGATTTTCGCTAACACAGGAACGTCTGGATCGGAAATTAAATGTCTTGCAAGAAACAGTTGTTTTTCTGAATAGTATGAATAATTAATGAAATTAATACTTTTGGAATCATAGTTGTACAATTCAGAGCCATACAATGAATCAACCTTCTCTTGATTATCTTCAAAAACAAGATGAACTTGGTCCACTTTGAGACGGAACATCCTTGCAGCATACTCTAAATCAACATGTCTAGTGGATTCATATTCTCTCTTATCCATATCTTTCCACCTTACTCTTCTTTCCACAACTTCTGTGCATTGATACAAAGTGATATTCCCATACTTCGCAATCAAAACAATGAACTCTCCAACAGAATATTCAACTTTTAATTCCAAATAATATTCAAAATCCAGTTCCTCTTCTGTAGCAACATGGACTAGATCACCATATTTCTCCAAAGTTTCTTTTTTGAACTCTTCCAATTGATCTGGCTTTAAACAACTATCATATACGACAATATTCCCAACGTCATCTCCATATTTCACAATTAATTCATCAACAATCTCCTGAATAGGTTTGTCTTTAGATCGAGAATAATCATCCTTCTTTGTTCTGACATCATAAATATTGACTTGAAGGTTATCAGAATGAATAAGGTAGTTTATACCATGAGTTATACCACGAGTAATATCACGAGTAATACCACAAGCAATAGGGTGTTGAATAGGTTTAATATAAGGCTGGACTTCCCCAGTGAGAACTTGAAGAGCGTGGATGGCAGCTCCAGTGGCTGTGATGATTTCTAGTTGCCCATCCATGATAATTTTTGCATTGGGGAATTGTGTTCCAATCCATCTTTCAATAAAAGGAATTCTACATGTCCCTCCAGCTAAGAACACAAGACCGACATCATTGAATGGAGGCTCCAGTTCAGAAGATTCCTTTTTTCTTTCACATCGAATCCCTTTTTGAGTCGGGACTGAATAGCATTTGAATGTGTCGAACTCTAACTTATCTTCAAAATGGGTACGTAATCCTCCTTCAAACCACTCCTTAGTGAACTCAGCTGTTCCCTCAAGACGTGAATGAATTTCCGACAAGTAGAATCTGAAACATAAGATTTCATTACTAATCAAAATAAAAACACACTCAGTCTTCTCCTCCGTAGACAAACGACATTTGATTTTCTTGGCCTCTTCCAATGTTCTCAGCTTTACATTCTTCCTTAAATCCTCTGGAATTGATTCTTCTAATTTTTTAATAATTATGTCATCAATACTCCTTCCGGAATATTTAGAATCTATATCATCATATATGGATGAGTCTCTCGTACAAGCTGCGTATCTATTTCCTTTGTATTCTGAAATTGTATAAACTCTGCAAACACAAGTTCCTCCTCCAATATCCAAGACAGCAACTCTCATACCAGGTTTGATCATTTTAGAATATTCCTCATGCGATAAGTAATAGAGAAGGTCAGCATGAGTTTCTTCGATAATGTCAATCACTTCAATATTGGCTAATTTGGCTGCTTCAATAGCATACGAAAGCAACAGATTTACATATTCATTATTCGAGGTATAATATCTCGGAACTGTGATGACTGCTTTTTTCACAGATTCTCCATTATTGAATTCATTCTGATATTCACTTGCCGCTTCTGCCATCCGTTCCAAGAAGGTTTTATTAATATCTGGAAGAGAGAATTCTTTCAACTCTTTTGAACTTTTTGTTTCTAAATTTGGATGTTCTTCTTTTAAATTAAATTTAAAAGACCAGATTGATTGGTTCGATATTTTCTTTCGATGCTCTCTGTTACATATAAGTTTAGCATCAAAAATAACGTAATCAGGTTTATTTCTGAGTCTCCTCACTGCTGCTTTCCCAATAATCGGCTTCTCTTGATCAAATGAGATCACAGATTCCGTCCAGAGGTCTCCAGGAGTAGCATTGTCAAAGGGAATAATTTGAATTTCTCCATTCCTTGAAAAAGCCAAGACAGATCTAGTTGATCCGAGGTCGATTCCCATGATATCTGTTCTCGATTCATATTCATGCACTAGTTTCGGGATATGGATGAAGCCCCAATCTTGAATTTTGAAATTTTGAGGTTCAATGGTTTGGTCAAATGAAATGGTTTTAACCAATGTAGAAAAATCTGGATTAGAAATGAGATGTCTTGCAAAGAGTAGTGCTTTTGTTGACTTATTTGCTTCCCTAATGAAATTGATACTTTTGAAGCCATATTTGTACGATTCAGAACCATGCAATGAATCAACCTTCTCTTGACTATCTCTAAAAACAAGATGAACTTGGTCTACTTTGAGATGGAATATTCTTGCAATATACTGGAAATCGATACGGTCACTAAATCCGTATTTTCTCTCATCTATCTCTTTCCATGTTACTCTTCCTTCAACAGCTTTTATACATTGATACATGGTGATAGTGTTAATCTATCCAATCAAAACAATAAATTCTCCAACAGAATATTCAACTTTAAATTCCAAATAACGATTAAAATCCAGTTCGTCTTTGGTAGCAACGTGGAATAGATCACCGTATTTCTCCAAAGTTTCTTTTTTGAACTCTTCCAATTGATCTGGCTTTAAATAACTTTCATGTACGACAATCTTCCCAACATCATCTCTATATTTAGTAATTAATTCATCAATAATTTCCTGAATGGGTTTGCCCTTAGATCGAGAATAATCAGAATTCTTTGTTCTGACATCATAAATATTAACTTTTAATGCATCATCCTCCTCAATAATACTACAAGCAATAGGGTGTTGAATAGGTTTAATGTAAGGCTGGAATTCTCCACTGAGAACTTGAAGAGCGTGGATGGCAGCTCCAGTGGCTGTGATTATCTCCAGCTGCTCTTTTATGATACTCTTTGCTTTTGGAAACATTTCTTTAGCCCATTCTTGAATAAATGGAATTCTACATGTGCCTCCAGCTAAGAACACAAACTTCACATCATTGAACAGAAGGTCTTTTTCATCGGACTCATGTTTTCGTTTATATCGAAATCCCTTCTGAGTTGGAAGAGGATAGCATTCGAATATATTAAACTTTAATTCATCTTTAAAATGAATACGTAATTCCCTTCAAACCACTTCTTCGTGAACCTGACTACCCTCTCAAGACGTGGATGAATTTCCGACAAGTCGAATTTGAAACATAAGATTTCATTACTAATCAAAATAAAAACTCACTCAGTCTTCTCCTCCACAGACAAACGACATTTGATTTTCTTCGCCTCTTCCAAGAAGGCTTATACTACATATAATCTACTTGTATAATAAACTATTTGTCAAGAATAATTTATTGTTTAGCATTTTCTACAATAACAAACAACATCAGAACTTAAAAATTTTTTGTTCCGAAGCATGATAAATTTCCTTTAAAGTCAAAAAAGAAATTATCTTAACATAATTTGAATAAACAAATGTACCCAGTGTGGTTTCATGTGTGATGTTTTGCCCAGAAATGACAATTCCAAGAAGAGTTGGTTTTCCATCTGTCAGATAGCGAGCGAAAACCGGTCCGCCGGACGCTCCTGGACGTGCCGACCCATGGCCGTGGAGAGAATGAACATAAGTTGTCGCTAAAGTATGCTGTAATATGGAGGAGATTCTTCCGCTAATAACTTGCAAAGGATTCCCATCATCAGAAATTGGAGTTCCCTGAAATTTTTAAAATGTTTATGCAAAATATACTAATGTGTAATACTTACCAACAGGTAATACGGCTGTCCGAACCATGCATCTTTAAAAGTAATTTCACCATCAACCATCAATTTTTCTTCCTCCATCGTTTGCAACAAAGCAACGTCTTTTTCGATTGAGTAAACAAGGATCTTTGCTTTAATTTTCCGACCGGTCACTGCATGTGTGAGATATATCACGGCTTCGCGATGGCAATTGATTTCATCTAAACTCGGACCAGTCGCAACACAATGCTTAACACAGTGATAGCATGAAGCGAGGACATTGGCTCCGACTGCAGTTGCACAAGCGAGTATTCCATCCACTTTGTAGACATATTTCTTCATTAATTCGACGATCTCATCAGCTGAAAAAAAATAATATTAAAAATGCCATGATTAAAGTTATGACTAGAGATGAGTTATTAAAATATTTAGAATACCTTGGTCAGACGTTGTCGGTCGTGATTCAATAGCTATCGGAGTTGCCGGCCGGGAATGGCGTTCCTCATCCCACATCATTTTAAAGTCAGCTCCCTTCCATCCATCTCCGAGATCAAAGAAAGAATTATCCCCTTCGCGATGACTCCTAAATTATTAAAATTATTCATTAAGAAAATTACTAAGAAAGCACGATTTCAAAATCGAGAACTTACTTCAATGCTATTTCATTGCGAAACAGCCCTACGGGTACGTCCTGTTCAAGTAAAAATGCGTGCCGGAGAGTGTCCTCGTTGATAACACCGCTGCTTTCGACTGCTACTTTCACATCTTTGCCATTTCCATGTACAACGATAAACTAAAAATTAATAAATTAGAAGAGATGATGATAACCGATTATTATAAATAAACATACGGAATCCATTTCAATGGAAAAATGAAGGACACAAGGCACGGTGAAATTCTAAAAATCATAATTACTTAATATTTCAATTAACCGGAAGATGAAAAACGTTTTATAAACACGGAACGTTAAAACTACATAAAAATATGAATATAGAGGAGACCCTCTGGATCCGGTGTGCCTTATCGTGGTAGTGATTTGAAACTTGTAGACTTAACATCAACAACCAAATTCCTACGATCCGGATATCGCCAAGGAAGGAGAACGATGGAGTCATCAAGTGGACTAAACGACCGGAAATCCTCTCCTAAGATCCGGCGAAGTTGAGGATAATCATGCCAGGCCTTGCAAGCCGCACACAATGAAAAACCCACATATGCAACGACTCAGCCAACAAGAGTCTCAACAGGCTTAGAAGGGAAAAAGAGTTCGAAGGGCAGTAGGACAAACATAACCCTGAAGACAATAAAAGCCGGAACGAAAGACTGCCCCCCAAACGGAAACGATTCCACATCCTGACATACAATCTCAAATCAGTAGAGCAACTGAAGAACATTAAATACGATGTCATCGGCTTATGCGAGACAAGAGCAAGATCAGAATCCAGAACAAAGTGGACAAACACAGGAGATGAGCTCATAATCGGAGCGGAAAGAAAAAGAATTGTAGACAGAATAATATAAGTTGAAATTCATTCATCAAGAATAGCCACACTGGAAATAGACATCGAGAAGAAAAAACTGTTTCTCGTTATTCAAATATACGCCCCACACACAGGATATGAAGAAAAAGAAAGAAGAATTTTACAACGATGTTGAAGATCAATTAAAGAAACCAGCATGGCAAAAAATCATCATAGGAGACTTCAATGGACAAATAGGACCAAGGGCAGATAACTCGAAATACATAGGGGAATTCAACGGTGATATATGGACTGAGACGGGAGAATTTCTAGCAGATTTCGCAGAAAGAAACAAACTCTATATCACAAACACCTTTTTCGAAAAACCCGAAGCGAAGAGATGGACATATCAATCGACAAACGTTAACAAGACCAGACATGAAATAGACTTTGGACTAAGCTCAGACAGATTCATGGTCAAAAATGTAGAAGTCTTAAACAGACTCAACACAGGAAGCGATCATAGACCATTACGACTAACTCTGAATATAAACATAAAGACGAACAAGAAGAAGATGAACACTAAGGTCGGACAAAATTTGAATGCAGATCTTCTCCAGAAAGCAATAAATAACAAGGAATGGAGCAACAATGGAAACCTAACGGAGAAATTTGAAGAAATCCAATCCAAGTTAAAAATATGTGTAGAAGAAGCAACAACAGGAAAAAAGAAGAAACACAGCAGACTAAGAGAAGAAACACATTTACTGTTAAAAAAGAGAAGCTGCATGGATCGACAAACAAATCCTATAGAATTTATAGAAATATCCAAGCTGATAAGAAGGAAAATACAGGAAGATCACGATGACTTTCGATTACAAAAAGTTCTGAAAGTTATAGAAGAAAAGAAAAGTCTGAAAAAATGTCGAAAACAACTCCAACAACAAACGACAATGATGAAGGCACTAAAAGACGAAGAAGGAACAAGATTAACTAAGAGGAAAGATATAAAAAGAAGATGTAAAACATTCCATACAAACCTATTTGAAACAAGGAGAGAAGTTTCACTAGAAATAGATAACAAAGAAGAAGAAATCCCTGAAATACTTACCTCAGAAGTCCAAGAAGCAGTAAGAAATCTTAAGAAAGACACGGCACCAGGACCAGACGGCATTACAAACGAAGCCCTGAAGGCCAGAGAACACACTCTCTGGAAAATTCTTGCTAGATTCTTCAATGAATGCCTGAAAGAAAATATACCCGAGCAATGGAAGACGTCAACTACTGTAATCATCCCAAAGAAAGGGGACCGAGAAGATCTAAAAAAACTATAGACCAATAACATTACTGTCCACATGTTGTAAAGTTTTCACGAAGATACTCGTTAACAGAATGACAAAACAACTAGATGAAAATCAGCCAAGAGAACAAGCTGGATTCAGGAGAAGATTCTCAACAACGGATCACTTACAGACAATAAATCAAATCTTAGCAGAAATCTGCATTCTCTACTTTCTATGTATAATCTTTATAGATTACGAGAAGGCGTTTGATTCCATCGAAATAAATGCTGTTACAAACGCTCTAATCAGACAGAATATCCCAAGGAAATACATCAATACAATACATAACGCGAACACAGGATGCAAGACGTCAATAAAATTATTCCATAATCTAATTGAAATCCCCATATGCAGAGGAGTACGTCAAGGAGATATAATATTACCAAAACTATTTACCGCTGCTTTAGAAGATGTATTCAGAAAACTCAATTGGGAAGAACAGGAGATTTGGATAGATGGAGAAAGATTAAATCATCTAAGATTTGCTGACGATATAGTCTTATTCTCATACGATGTGGAAAATACCGAAAAGGTGTTAAATCAATTAAACGAAAAAAAGTGAAGAAGTAGGACTGAAGATTAACTGGAACAAGACAAAAGCAATGAGGGGTGATCAATGTAAAGAGGGAACGATTAAGCTCAAAAACCAGAATATAGAATTTACAGGAAAATGTCTACTTGGGCCAAATGAAAACAAAGGATCATAAGATCGATGAAAAAAATACGCGGAAGAACAAGCGCGGGACGGTCAAACGTTAAAAATATAAAAGAAGCACTCATTAAAACAAAAAAAGTGAAGCCTCGATCACATCTGTTTAATTCTACAGTAATCCTGGCACTCACATACTGATGTGAATGCTGGACTATGAGAGAAACACAGAAATCACAAAGAACTCAAAGACGCATGGAGAGAAGCTTTTAAAAATAAGAAGAAGAGAGAGAATACGAAACGAGGAGGTGCGACAGAGAACCAGAGTAAATGATGTTTTCTCAGTTGCAAGGAAAAAGAAATTGGGAAAGAGTGGCAAAAACTCGTCATGGACCGCGAGGAATACAGGAGGCTGAAGGGTCTGCTCCACCACGAAGGCGGATGAATCGGATCTTATTGTATTGTATTGTATAGAGGGGAAACAGGCATTATGCGCACCAAAAAAATCATTTGTCGAAGCTGACACATAATGCCAAAAACAAAAAAACGCGCGAATGTGAGTGCGTATAAATAAACTTGGTTAGATACTCATAAGGGAATGATCTGAACTTAAGTTAGCACACTGCAATGTGTGCACCCTCATTTTGAAGCGGAGAGCGAAGTGCGTACGTTCCCATTCTCCGTTTTTCCTAATCCCGCCACGACTCCCTCCCCCTTCAAACAACAGCCGCATCGAAGATTTGATGTCCGCATTGATCGTCAATCGCGGCTTCCAGAAAATTTGGCAGGACGAAACTGTCGAGTTGTTGAATTCTCAAGACGAAGAAAAGT
>VOSG01000788.1:0-10658 GCA_009761265.1 Halicephalobus sp. NKZ332 | reverse complement strand
TCTGTTTTGGATTGTCGAATTGAAGCCACTGGATCTGAAACGTAAATATCAGGACACAAACGCCATGAAGACTAGAAACCTAAATTCCCAATTTCTCTAATAGTATAGTTTCTGAATTAACATCTAAAATTTTAAATTTTAAATAGTGTCAAAACCCGTGTCGAGATCATTTTGTGAAAACTTCTAATTTTGTGATTTTCGAATAATGCCGATTTCATTTCAAAATTTTTCAAGAAATCTGTCAATTGTCATTTTTGACGGCGCCAGAGTCGAAATTTCCCAATTGGGAATATGTTAAGAAATCTTTAAAGAAATATTTGAAAAAGAAAACAAAGCAGTTGTCCTTCCGGATGACCCCGGGGCTCGGTCCCTAAATTGAGTTTTATCGTTTTTTCCAGAAATTTTGAGCCCGGGATTTTGACGACCAAAAACTTTCCCAACCAATTGCCAGAGGAAAAATTCTTCGACCAATTGCCGGAGGAAAAGTTTCGAAACATGGATGTTTCTTTTTTGGGCTTGTTTTGTAGCTGTTAATCCTCTTCTCATTTTCTAGTCAGCCCAGCGGAAAGCCGTTTGGAGTCTTCATATTGGAAAGCCAATGGTCTTGTTTATGTTTTGCTCGAAAAAAACAAGAGTAATTGGAATTAGAAACGAGTCCACGAGAAGTCCGTCGAGGACTTTACCAATGACCTGATCGAGCTCTTTGTTTGTTAATTTAGAATTCCATATAGTGACCCACGGATTCCATCTAGAGATCCATCGAGGAGTCCACCAAAGTGTTCGGATTTTCCTGGAAATTCCTGTCAGAAAGTCCATGGATGACTAACTCCTTTCATACTCTAATCCCCGATTTTGACTTTTTAATGTTGGCATTTGCAATCCTCCAAGGTGTCCATCAATCAAAACGTTGTCAATTCTTCTCGATCCCTCACACTATAAACTAATCGAAGTCGTTTCTTTTCTTCAATCAAATGGACTTTATCCATTGGGTCACTGGATAAGATTGAATGAGTCCATTTCTCTTGTCGGTCCGAGGCCAATTGGCGGTGATTGATGTGGACCAAGGAAGCACAGCTGGTCTCGGCCCATCCTTGACCAACAACTGTTGAAAGAATAGCTGTCCTTTTGTGGAAGGTTTTTTTGGTACAAAATCCTCGAAATAACAACTGTTACTTTATAGGAGATTTCTCAACACAAAGTTGATACAATAATAATCTTTTTTGATAAAAAGAATTAATCGAACAATTGCTGGAAATGTAACTGTTATTTTATGAATTCCTTGTATCCAACAACTGTTGAAAGAATAACTGTTATTTTATTGAGCAATATAGTTTGACAATTGTCCTTTATTAAAAATTAATGTCCTTCACCCAAAACATGTTGTTTCGCAAGAGCAAAACATAGTCGTCATCAAGTGCTGAAAAATCTTTTCGACAAAAATTCCTGTAATTCTCCATCCGAGGCCAAAGACTGTAAAATTTCGGATTTATTTTATCCTAAAGTTATAGAACCTCATAAATAGATTTTTGTTTAAAATGTTCTATTTATTTTAGTAAAGAATGAAAATCAAACTTTTCCAGCTTGACCTTTTGTGAAAAAAATATTTTCAGAAAACTTTCTCGCTCCGAAACTAATCTGAATTTTTCATCGATATTCCATTTCCCCCAAAATTATTTATTTATTATTTATTATTATTTATTCATGTTTCCGATCCACAAATCGAAAATCAGGAAATTTAAAATCAGGTTAATAACATGTTACATTCTCGCAAAAATTTTGATTGTCAGCGTGAAAATTTTAATTCTAATCGGATCTGATGGAGTGGAAAGGAACTGTCAATTCTCTTCAAGAGAACCCACGAATAATGAAGAGACAATCCCCAGGATTGTTTTCGGATGAGCAAGAGAAATCTTGTTCATAAATAAATTCAATAACATGAGGAAATTCTAATTGGGTTATTTCGTAGGAAATAATATCTAATGTTGCTCTTCTCGAGACGAAATTTTTGGTTCCGAGAGGAACACCGAATTTTCGATTTTGGAACGAAAATAAAATTTATGTTCCTGGGACGAAAATGAGATTTTCGGTTCTATAATGAAAGAATTTTTTGATTATAAAACAAAATGAAATTCCTAGTCTTTGAGCAGAGATAACTTTATGGGTCCCAAAACGAAAATAAGGTTCTTGGTTTTATGAAATTGGAATTTCTGGTCTTTGAACAAGTGAATTCCAAGAAAGTTGGATCCTGGGAGTCTTTAGTCTTTCCAAAAATAATACTCATCGTCCAAGAAGAAAATTGCCTAGAGGTTTTGTTTATCTGATGAAGCCCCTGGCATGTGACCGTAAACAACAATTGCTAAATTTTTCAAGAATAAAGAGTTAGAATTTATCCTACTTTGTTCCAAATATTTCCAAACAGTTTCGTTTTGAAATTTGTTTCTATTTCACATTAAATATTTGTAAATATATTCCTTAAACTAAAAATTCTAGATTTATTTTTGCCATACTTTGAAAACCAAAGACCCATGCTCGGACGAGAAAAAGTCTCTTCTGATCTTTGATTTAATTCTGGAATACTTTGAAAAAATTATTTGGTTTAATTTTTATAGTTTGTTAAAAATGAAAATCCTTTCTAAATATTTCTAATTTCCAAGTAACTTTTTTGAATACCTGTCTTTTATAATAATTCTCGAAAGATTTTCTTGACTTCTTCGAAGTATTCCTAATTCCTGAACTAGTTCATTAAGAAGTACTTCTGATAATTAAAAGATGTAATTTTATCATCGACGTGAATTCATACCTAAATTGGTTTCAAATAGCCGATTTGTGTCCATGACAACGGGAGACTGTAAAAGACCGATTGGGACCTTCGCTCCTTTACGCTCGACGAACTCCATTTTCGTTTTTATTTTATATTTCTATTTCATTTCATTTCCTGCCTGATTCTCACCTCCGGACCCCGGAATGACCCTGAAATTGAGTCTATTGTTTGGGAGTCGACTTTTTAGTACAATTTTCTTTTTTCTTTTTTGTACTTTTCCCACTTTTCTCCAACAGTAAACGCTGCCAATTATCTCCGTCCTACTGTAGACTGTTGTTTGTTATTTTGTCTTACTGTGAGCTTTTGTTTGTTACTTTTTCTCACTTTAGATATTATTGTTTTTTTTCATTGTAAGTAATTTTAATTTCTTCTTACTGTAGAATTGCTTTGTTATTGAGTTTTAATTTAAGTTATATTTGTTTTTAAATTCCATTTTAAATTATATTTGTACTTTCCAAAACGTTGTTGTAGACTTTATGTTACATTTGACTTTGCCGTGGAGTTTTTTAGACTTTTAATCCTATTTAGGATTTCCATTTTATATCATTTTAACTCGATTTGATTCATTCCAAATACCCTTTTGAAGGTCAATATTGATGTTCGTTTTTGCAAAAAACTTGTTTTTCAATCTTTTTGTTTACGTTGTTAATTTAATTAATTTCGTAATCTCGAAGTTTTGAAAATCAAAATTTTCAGATTTTTGGAATTTTAAAATTCCAAGGTTTAGATTTTCTAAATTCCGAGTTTCTAGACTTTTGGGAAGTTGTCGCAAACTATGTCATTTCACAGTTTCGTCTGGCCTTGTTCCATTTTTCTGGAACGCCGTTCAAAAGTCCAATTGAAAATATTATTTGGAGAGATCGGAAAATCAAATAATATTTTCGAGAGGTATTAGGGATAGATGAATAAGGTTTTAGGATATTAGATAATCGAAGGATATTTTCGAAGAATTTGATGTTTAAGATTCGAAAACTTTGACATTTCCAAAAACCCGAGGATTCTTCCCGAGGTATTCCAAAATCAGGAATACTATTTTCGAAGAACTGAGGAATCAAATTCTAACACTTTCGAAGAACTATGACCAAACATGGTCGAACAATGATATTTCCGAAGAACCGTATGACCAAATATGATCGCATAGTAACAATTCCGAAAAACTATATGGCCAAATATAACCAAATAATAGCGCTTTCAAGATACCGAGGTGGACTAACGCCTTTGAAATACCGGGACAGTGGAATAATAACGCATTTGAAAGATTGTGTGGCCGAATAATAACGCTTTCGAGATACCGGAGCGGTGGAATAATATGCATTCGAGAGGGCGATCCAAGGCCATTCGAATTGCCGGAGTTGTTTGATTCACGACTTTGTTTAGAGTTCATTTGGCGATTTTGGAAGTGCGACGGATTTTCTCTTTTCAATTTAAGTTTCAATTCCTATTTTAATGGATATATTTACTTTTCATCGAGAACCTGGTCCCTTGTAGAGCTCTCGGAAAACCGTATTCCTGACCTTTGTTGAACTTTTAGGATTTTGCAAATTGTTTAAGTTCTTACTTTCAAAAATATAAAACTACTTTTCTTTTTTATAGAAACCAAAAATTATTTCTTTAGACTAATTTTAAGTATCATAAAGGATTTGTTTTTAAATCAAAACAAACATTTTTCTGGCAAAAATACAGAAAAATCGATCTGTGTTCTCCAAGGTCAATTAGTTTCCAGACCTTGAAATGGTCAAACTTGTCCTTGCCGATAATTCGAGTACCTTTTGGACTTTAAGAAGATCAACCTGCCTCCTTGACCAGTCCTTCAAGGTCGTTTCCTCACTTTTGTCTTTTTTCTCTTTTTTATGACTTTTTCCTTTCTTTTTGTGTCTTCACTTAAATTTTTTAGAATCCAACATTCCTTAAACCAAGTAAAATCAAAATTCTAGAAGTTTCTTCGAGAAATTCCTCAAAAGTACTGGTTCCAGTTTAATTTTTTACTTTTCGAATTTTTCTTTTCCTAACTGTGAGTCATTATTTGGAAATTTCGCTTTCTCATTAAATTAAATTTCTCTTTAAAGAGGAAATTCCGCAACAGGACGAGGTCCGTAATCAATCAAGAGTCCTTGGAAGCTCGGAACAAAGACCCTTTTGGCCACCAGTCGTTTTGATAGTTTTGGCCCTCTTGGTTCTAAAGACTTCCCTCTGGTCTTGGTATCGGTCCGGTATCCATCCATCATTTTTTGAGAATTTTTCCCAGTTGCAAGATTATTTTTGGATTCTTAAATTAATTAAATTTGTCTTTTAAAAACAGCGAAATTTTACAAAAATCAATTTCTTCTTTAATTATTACTGTAAAAATAAAAAGTTTAAATAAAATTATAATCAATTTCTGGAATTTTAAATTATTTTTGTCAACAAAAATTGTCTATAAATGTCTTCTTCTCCCACCATATGCTATTGTGGGAATAAGAAACCCAGCATCGACTTTTGGGATTTTTAATAACATTAAGTAATGTCTCATATGGATTTTATTAATCGAAATCGCTCCGAAATATTGTTTTCCTGTTTCACCAGATGCTAATTCTGTCTTTGGCTCTCAATTAAATCCGGGATCGCTCTGATCTTGTCCCTCTGGTCTTTTACGATGTCCCTTTTTGCCAGAAACCGCGCAATGTTGGGCAGCTGTCCCTTCCGATCTTTTTGAATTGGATTTTCTGGCTTTGTTTTTACTGTGCAATATCTTCGAACCGGAAAATATTTATTTTTTGAAAATGTTTATTTTCGGAGGATATCTTTTTCGTCCAAATCAAAACTTTCTTCGAATCCAAATTTTCTTAAATTTTAAAATAACTTTTTCATTATTTAAAAAAATTATTTTTTTATTTTTCAAAAGAACTTATTTTTGCAGATTTCCCCCAAATATTTATGTTTGTTTTTTAAAGCCCCAGCAGATCTTCGAGGATCTTTGGTCAGGTTTGGGGATTAGTCATCGTGCCTGGATAAAGCCGGATTTATCACTTTTTGTTTTCCACTCACCTGGAGATCTGGTCGAGGCGGGGCCGCCCCTTGCCCCGAGGGGTGTCAGTTGTCCTTTTAGACCAACGCAAATAATACGTTTCCATTGATTTTGTTTAGCTTCTGACCTTTTAATTAATTTTATGTTTTAGAAAAAAACCGAAAATGGCTCCAGCTCCTGTCTTGGATAAACTTCGTCCGAAAGTTGGAACAAAGAAAGAACTCACCCGAGCTCTTCTGGGAGAATTCACGGGGACTTTCATCTTGGTCCTCATCATCAACTCTGTTTGTGCCCAGCAAATCCTCCCGAAATCCGGACAAAATCTTTTGATCAACGTCAACGTTGGTGTCGGTCTCGCAATCGCCTTCGGTATCGCTGTCACCGCGAAGGCTTCTGGAGGTCACATTAATCCTGCTGTCACCATTGCTTTGTTGAGTCTCCAACAAATCAAGGCCGTTAGAGCTATTTTGTACATCCTCGCCCAATTCGCCGGAGCTTTCGCCGGAGCTGCCGTCACATACGTCGTCTACCGTGATGCTCTCAACGCCTTCGACGCCGGTACTCGTTACGTCACAGGAACCCGAGCCACCGCTCACATCTTCGCCTCTTATCCTGCTCCCCATTTGAGCATCTGTGGAGGTGTTCTTGATCAAGTCGTTGGAGCCGCTATCTTCGTCTTCGTCATCATCCACGTCGTCGACCGTCGTAACGACTACCCCGGATGGATCCAGCCCTTCATCATCGGTCTCTCCTTCGTCATGATCGGAACTGCTTTCGCCTACAACGCTGGATATCCCCTCAACCCTGGTATATACTTTCCTAGAAAAATATTATTACCTAAATTTATTTTTTAAGCTCGTGACCTCGCTCCTCGTCTCTTCACCCTCATCATCGGATATGGTGGCGAAACTTTCTCCATCCGCGACTACGGCTGGTTCTGGGTTCCGGTCCTCGGCCCCATCCTCGGAGGTGTCATCGGTGGATATCTCTACCACTTCTTGATTGGATTCCACGCTCCTCCAGAAGGCGAGTATGAAATCGTCGCTACTCAAGAACTCCAGCCAATCACCGAAAAGTAAATTTCCGTCAACATCCAAATAATCTAAAAACCTTTCAGGGATGGAGCTAACGCTTAAATGCACCTTCATCAAGGACTTGAGTCGTCCATCAACGAAGAATTATTTTCCCTGCCGCTTCATCAGTTTAGCTTCTAGAATTTTTCGCCGAAAAATCTCATTTTTCAACTTTAATTTTATTTTTCGAATAATTATTGCCAAAACTTTTCCTCTGCAATGAATGATGTCAGTATTATTGCTTTTAAAGTTATAATTACTGTATTAATATTATTGCTTTTAAAGTCATGATCACTACAGTAATATTATACTCTGTCCAGTTTTGGTTTTGTAACTTTAAGTAATCGGAATAAAACTAACCGCAGATACTGTATTCGACAATGTGGAGAAAGAAATTCGAAACTTTTTAAATTTTAAAAAATATTTTCCGAAATTGATGATTTGTTAAACGTTTCAAAACATGATTTTTCTGGGGGGGAAGTTTCCGAATGTGACTTTTTGGACGGAATTTCGAAATGAATTTTGTAGCGAGGAAGTTTAAAATTGTAATAAGCCATTTCATCACAGATCTGGCGGAAGGACCTGAGGGCAGAAAACAAAATCAGGAAGCTATAAAAAATAATAAACTATTTCATCACCAGCCTAGCGGAAAGACCAGAGGATAGAAAATTGAGGATCAAAAACTACAAAAATAATAATCATTTCATCACCAACGTAGTGGAAACATCTGAGAATGGTAAATTGAGAATTCGAAAGCAAAATGATTAAAAACCAATATTGCTGCTAATGACAGATCTGAATCACCGGAAGCAGAAATGAATCACTGCTCATATTATTGTGAAAGATACTGCTTAATCATACTTATACAGTACACCATTCCATTGTTTCATGTTTATTTTTCCGATTCAATGTTCATGTACACTGAACAAGATTCTGATTCTAACCTTGCATGCCACCATCAAATCGTGATAAGTAGGCTACAAAATAACCTACTTTAGATGTTGGAAACTGTGCCATAGTTAGATTATCTACTGTTCCATGTAATTCCTGCCTTGTATTTCATCTATAAATATGCTGTTTAAATGCCGATTACGAATGGACCTGAAGAAAAGATAATAAAGGCTGGAGGAAAAGCTAATAAAAGCCAATGTCATTTGATCACCGACTTGGCGAAATGGTCTGGATATACGGTATTATAAGTAAAAATCTACGAACAAGATAATTGTCATTTAAATATCAGTTTTCTACAGGGATGTTAAGACAGAACCCTGAGGTTTGGACAGAAGCTTACTTAGAAACTAATTTACCATTTGAGTGTCAGTCTCGCAGAAGAAATTGAAGGAACATCATGGACAAGTTAATACATGATTCGAACACCAACCTTGCGGAAGAAGGTCCAGACCCCAGAAACCCAAGCTTCAGGTCACATACTTAGATCAAAGCTCAACTTTTCTGTCTCAGGAAGGACCTGCAAACTGTTTTGGAGGAGTTAATATTCAAAACCTATTTGCATTAAAAACTAAACTTTTCCGGAAATCCCCCATCCATTCAGGAAAATAGTTTCTACTGTACCAGCTGGTGTATGATTCCACAGATTACAACCCCCTGCTGCCTTAATCTACTTAGGTTCATGAATATTTTGTAACAAGTCTGATAACATATGATAAACATCAGAACCACAAATCGTCGTTCAAAAAGCTTTGAATAATTATAGTTTCAACAGAGAGAAAGTGACGTCCAGAGTTTAATAGAGTCCGTGATTCGCTTCCTATTCTTCCGGGGTGCTTGTCTGGTTGTTTGCATTAATTATTATAATCCTCGTAAAGTGTCGAGTTGATTTGCATTCGCCTCGAATTCATGTGAACATTGTGTTGGACAAAAAACGAACCTTCGCGATCAGTATAAAAACAGAATCAAATGGCAGAATTTCCAGAGTCAGATACCATACAACAACTTTGTTTATCATCGCTTTCAACAGCACTTTGAAATCAGTGAACTATTGCTATTTGGTCTGTGATAGTGATATTAGAAGTCAGATACCCTGCTTCAATTAATGCAGACTGTTATCGTTATTTTGCTTTCTTGTTTCATCATCGTTAGAGGTACGTGATTTTAAATTATTGCTAATTACCAATTCTCGACGATTATTAATTAATAGTTGATTTTCGACTATCGATATCCAATTTTCAACAGATTTTTATTTTCATAGTCAATTTTTAACTGTTAAAATAACTCCAGTATTGTTTTAGGTTCTACAGTACACGAATTGCAATACGGAGAAGGGCCTGAAGGTCCGAGCCACTGGCCTGGGCTCTGCGCCACAGGCCTCAGGCAGTCCCCCATCGACATCAGTCCGGACAATGTCATCCCGTCGATCTTCAGCGACTTGAAGTTCACCAACTATAATAAGGAAGGAAGTGTCGAGATCCTAAATCTCGGGGAGACCTGTAAGTTTTCACTCATCGTAATTCCCCTACTTGCTGTAGCTCCCTCAATTATTGTATTCTTAATCAACTTTGTTTTTCAGTGCAAGTCCGAGGCTTCGAGAAATGGAACAATCTCCAGCCTGTCATATCCGGGGGAGGATTAAAGGGCAAGTACAAACTTCTTCAACTCCATTTCCATTGGTCGGATTCTGACGAAAATGGTTCGGAACACACTATCCAAGGAACTCATTTTCCTCTGGAAATCCACTTTGTCCATGTTAAAGAAAATAGGACCCTGCAGCAGGCCCTCTTGGAACCCGATGGACTCATGGTTCTAGGGGTCTTCGGAACAATCACTTTCGACACTCATCACTTATCTTCCTTGATGCCAGGATTGAAGGTGATGGAGAACTCCACAGTCGGAACACATATCGACTTCAAAATTATCCCGGAGCAATTGCTTCCGTTGGAAAGACTGTCCTTCTACAGATACGAGGGCTCCTTGACAACCCCGGAATGTGAAGAGTCTGTCATCTGGACGATTCTTCCGGCTCCTATCAGCATGAGTCGAAGCCAAATGGCAGCTCTCCAGAAAATCAGGAAGTCCCAACATCTCGAATACTCCACCAACCTCAGACCTATCCAGAAACTCAATGGTCGGAAAATCCACTTTCGATTGAGAATCGCTCATATTACCGCACCAACGAAGAGCAGAACTCCTAGACAGAGTGGTCCCATCCGTGTTCCAAAGTCTTAAATGATCTGAGACATAAATAGATGTTGCTACTTCTTGTTCAAAAACTCTGAATGATCTTAAAACTGAAATGACGGGTTGAGGAAAATAAAAATAGGAAATATAAATCTCGAGAATAAGGAAACCAGGGGAGGCTTTGTTAGATACACTTAGTGTGTTTTGAAAACTACAGTAACCATGGAAAACAAAGAATTGTGTTCGTTGTTGACGGTGAATTTGTAATCACGGAAATGACACAAATTTAAGAACCATAAACAGCGAAATGGAAAATCCATTCACAAAGAGAAAATACGGACAATATTATCGCAATATGAACAGAAAGTTTACAAATATCAATGAATTCACAGATTTCATATATGGAAATGTCAAGAGAGTCACAACGTTCTCGAACATTGTTGAACGTTCACAACTCATGGATTTCATATATGGGAAATTGAGAAATATTAAAATATTAAAGACGCTTAAAAAACAATTTAGTGAACCACTAACAATGTATATGCATCATTTAGACAAGAATCTCACTAATTGCTGAAGAACAAATTTGGAGAAAACAAATTTCCACTGAAGACACATTCTCGAA
>VOSG01000785.1:0-10731 GCA_009761265.1 Halicephalobus sp. NKZ332 | reverse complement strand
AGAGTAAAAATAGTGGCACTCATTGGGTTTGTTACTGTAAAAGTAAAGAGAAGTGTTATTACTTTGATTCTTTTGGACTGGATCCTCCAATAGAATTACAGTATTATTTAAATTCACAGATAGAATTATCAACATTTCAAATACAAAAATTTAATACACATCACTGTGGTTATTATTGCTTACTTTTTCTAAAATTAATGGATAGATATGATTTTAAAGAAATTGTACTAGATTTGCTAGGAATTTACTAAAGCGAATCAGGTCAAAGACCTGTGTCCGTGGGCCAATGTATCAATTTTATTATCTAAAATATGTCTTTTAAACTCTTCCCTGCTGTTGTCATCATCATTTAATGCAACTTTGTTTTGTTTTATAGTGTAAATTGTATGCTTTTTAGCTTGGATCATGTTTTGTTCTTTTCTAATTATTTTACTTTCAAGCAAACATTCTCTATAATCATCAAGTTTTAAAGTTTTGATCACATTCTTTTTAACACCTTTTGATTTCTTACTCTCTTCGCCAACGGTCTCACCGGTGCTAAGCACTTTTTCGGTTTTATATGCATATTGTTTAGGTTTCAATGCAACAATTTCAGTCATGATACTTCCATTTAGTTCATCTTTAAACTTTCCAATTACTTTCTTATTTGATTCGTCATATAATGGATGATCTTTTGGATAGTCACTAAAATCGAAATATTCTTTCAATTGATCCATATCCTCATAAATGTCATCAGTTTCAATTTCATAAATTAAACTATCAGTGTCTTGGTAGCAAAGTCGTAGTCTATCAATATATCTTTTCTTCATAACATCATAGTGAAATTCATACATCAAATGTTTACTTAGATCCAAAATGCTAAATCCAACATAAATCGGCTTGTTGAATTCTAGTTTTGTCTTTTCCATTTCAATACTCAACAAGTTTTCATTAATTATCACTCGACGTTTAAAATGGGGTTGTCGTATCAATTTTAAAGCATTCTTTTCATCTGTTACCAATCGAATATCTACTCTATTTCGAATGTTTTCCATTGTTTTTCCAAATACGGCATTATTCATCAATTTAAAGAAGTCTTTCTCAAAGTCATTCTTAGCTTGCTTCCTCAAATTTGTGTTCAGCATTATGTACTTTTCCATCCAATTGCTTTCTTTAACCGTAAGAATTCTATGTATTTTCTTTAGTTTCAATCCATGATCTAGTACTTGAATCAAATTCTTATAATGAATTACATACTTTTCTTTATCAAACAAGGTGTTCATTAGTTTTGAGGTTTTTTGTTTATTTACTGCTGTATTTTGTGGGCAGAATGGAAAATCATTGTGTTCATTGTGTAATTCTTTTGGGTACTCTAAGTCTACTTCCAAAATACATCCTTTTCCTATTTTATTTAGGTCTTTGATGTATTTCTTTAATTCTCCAGTTGACAAATGTGGAGCAAATTCTTCCTCAAATTTCAACTCATCATAAGGTAGCTTTTGAATCATTGCCCATCCATATAAATTATTAGCATCCAAATATATTAAGTACTTACTTGCTTCATTGGGATTATATGTTTTGAGGTACTTATTGTTAGCTTGAGAGTATCTTTTGACGGCATTTACCATTCCACCTCTGATTCCTTTTTCTATGAACAAGTACATGTCATAATCTTTTATTGTTTGTAGTTTAATACTAGTTATCTTTAACATTGCATCCCAAGCTAATCCCGGAGCTGTGTAATACCAACATGGATCTAACTTATAATAATTCATACATGTTTCTCTAAAAGTTTCGAATACGTCAGCTAACATCAAAACATCATTTATCATATACTTTTCGGTGTAATCTCCCAAGTTTTTACATTCAGTCTTGTTCCAAACTAGCTTAGCATATTCATAGTCTTCATCACTACAATCTTTATCATTTAAATCATCATAAAACATTTCTTTGCTAGGTAATTCAGTTTCATCATATTTCTTAAAGGAGTCCATGTACTCATAGGGATAAATTCCTTTTCTTTTCAGTAGCTTAAATAATTTATTGTTTTTGTAAAATTCTTTGGTTATTCTGAATTGATCATCCATCAAATTTTTACTCAATGAATCTAAAGATGATGCCATAAATGCAAAGCTATCCAAGAATCTGATCTCATGGCTAAGGAATTTATGTCCATATTTATTCACATCATATTCTTTGTAGCTAAAACTTAGATATTTTTCCGAATTATTTGGTATTATTTCAATCTGTCTGTACTTATCATCAAAATAGTGTTCACTCTTTATTGACCCTAGAATTAGATGTGAGTCATAACCTTTTAAATTGTGGAAGAATACTGGAATAAATTTATTCCTTTTTTTCTTTAAATTACATTTATTGCATAAAGGTCCTCGATATTCTCCAGTCCAATGATCATGATCTCTTACTTTATAATTTTCAATAGAATATTCTTGAGAACATTCAGGACAAACTTTATTTTTATCATATTCTTTCCATTGTTCTGCTGTTAATTTTTTCATCTTTTTGTCTCCCAATTTCTTCAATTCACCACATTTTTGAATTATGTAGGTGTTAAACTTCTCAGCGGCATCATAGCCTCTATAAACTTCAGTATCAATTAAATTTCCATTAAAGTCAACGACAATGGCACAGAAAGCTGAAGCAACATGTGTTCCTTTGATTGCTGTCCAGGATTCACTTGGATTGTTGTTTACTGATTCATGTTTCTTTATTATTGATTCGAAATCTGCATATATTACATAAGGAATTTTTTGAGATTTTTCTATATTTTCAAACATAATATAATCTTTTTCTGGTTTTTCAAATACAATCGCCCTATTTTTACCACATTCTTCAACATGTTGATCATATTTATGTTTCACAGTAAAATGTACAAAACAATGTCTGCAAATATAATTTTGACCAGTATGATTATTTACTTCATTACCTAACAATCGATTTATGTTTTTAATCCGGCAATAGTGAGAATTGTCATTATCTTCGTTTTTAATCAAGAATAAATCTATAATTCGTTCATCAGGAATTTCTTTTTGCTTTGAAAGACCACTTTCAGTGATAGTTTGCATTTGTGAAATATAAATTGGAATAATTTTTTCTTTCTCGCTGCTGAAGATATTAATTGATAAGTTGTTCATCCTTTCAATTTTCGGAATATCATTTATTTTAACAGGGAAATTGATTCCATCGAAATTTAATTCATTTTCATATTGTTTATAGTGACTTACCCTTTCAGGGTGTGATTCAGTCGGATGTAAAGCTGCTAACAAACACCACATAAAACATTTATCGTCTTCGTTTTTTATGTTTACAATAGCTTTCTTGTCTTTGATCCATTTTGCTAGTTCTAAATAAGAACCAGCTTTTAATAGTTGATATTTGGATTGATGCATTAGCAAAGCATTAATTTTTTGAAAATGCCAACCAGAACCTTTTAGTTCTGCTAGTTCTATTTTATCCAACATTTCTTTACACGCATTTCCATAGAATTTTTTTCTATCATCATCAATTAATAATACACTAGTTTTAGTCCTAATATGGAACTTTTCATTGTTGTTACTTAGTCTTGACATTTCAATTTCTAAAGTAAAATTGATTTTAACATTTGTACTCATTATGTCATTAATTACTTCCACTTCTTTCTTTTTGAAAAATTTGTTCAATACTTTATTAACAATTTTCAGAAAGTAGTCAAAGTTTCTTTTATCGATTTGTTCTAAGTACTCATCGAGATTAATTGAATTATTTTCATTTTCATAAATGGTGTCTTTTACTATGTCTTTAAATTCTTCATAATCACTGAAAATTGATTCTTCAAAAGGAAATATTTCTTTGAGTTTAGGCAACTTATTCGAAGATTTTTTAGGTTTAGAGGTAGTAGCTTGACTCCCGGAGGTCGAGCTTACGCGATCTAAATTAGAATCAGAGACTTCCTCTAGATGTAAGTAGTTATTATCTTTTCGAAGTAAATTGAGTAATTCTTGTTTACCCAATTTTTTGTCATTTTCATCATTTTTAGGTAGAGGATTTAAACCCCTTTTTCTTAATATTTTATTTATTTTAGTGATTTCCTTCGCAAGACCATCTCTTGACAATGGTTCAAGACGATCCATTTTTGATCTCGTTATTTATATAGGAAATTAATTTTTCATTATTTAAATTGTAATGACTAAACTCCCGAAGGTCGAGCTTGCGCGGTTTGTTGAAATCTATGATCCTAAGAAAAGAAATGAGATTATAGAAGAAAATTTACGCTTAAGAAAGAAGTTACAGAATAAGTATGAAGAGCAACAAAATACAGAAAAGGAAACTGAGCAGGATAGAACAGAATTGTTCAAGCCAATTATTGATTCAAATAAAAAATTACAGAATGAATTAATTGAAGACCGAAATAAAATTATTGAGTCCTTGAATAATTTCAATCAATTAAAAATTGAGGACAAACCTATTAAAAAACAGTCGTTAGACAACAACCTTCGAAAGTTGGCAATTGAAGAGAGCCAGAGACTCGATCCGAAAGACTTGATAGTTAGTAATTTAATTGCTAATTACCTAAAAGATACAACAGATAGAAGCAATGCAGGATATTCTATTAGGTATGATTCAGAGAAAAAATATTATACTATTGGAAATAAAATAATAGAAATTGAGAACAATAATTTAAAAATCGCTGATAAAATTTATAATGCGACTAATGGGTTACTAGAATTATTATTGAAAAAGTCTCCGAATTTCACATTGATTTCAGATACTGACAAACGATTTTATAAAGAAATATTAATGGACTCAAATGCAATTTACCGAGGTTTCAATTTGCAATCAAAAAGATTGAATTCTGATGCGAGTGAAAAGTGGAAATTTATTAAAAAAGAATTAATCGCTACTCCAAAAACAGGCAGTTCACTAAACATAGAATTCCTACCTTCGGATCCAAATTCATTAATAGAAATGCTTCAATTATCAATAGCGTCTTATCAAGCTGGAAATAAAAATGAATACAATAAGATCAATAGTATCTTAGACGAATTACTAAAAATAAAAACTATCAAAAAACGACAATTAAAAACGATATATAAGATTATTGGTTTTTAAAAACCGAGATTTTAAAAAACGATCTATAATAATAATATAGGTTTTAAACTTATGGTGTCGATGATTATTTCTCAAAGTAAGTTACAACTGATCTGACTCCAACGATATCCACTACTTTGGGAGTCAACTGTAGCATGTGATTGATCTTTATCGATTATTTTTCATCGGAATTTCCAAAGAATTTTTCAACGAATTCTGTGACTGAAGTGTAATTTGATTCAAGCCATTAGATATTTTATATTTACCATCTTTGCTTAGAAAAATATACTTATCTCTATTATGAAAATTATTAGGTATTTTTAAATTTTTCATTTTACTATTTATATGTATTTTTTTCCATAATCTATCACATGACAGATGATCAACTGATGCTCGTCGAATCAAAAACAATTGAATGTAAGATTTCAATAGACAAAACAGGTTAAAAAGAGAGAATTCGCGAACATTCTCAAATCACCAACATCACTTTCATTGTCAATGAAAAGTTGGTGAATTATCATACGTTTTGAAACAGAACAGAAACCAAAGGGTATGAGAAGAAATGAACGCGTCTGTTGGTCACAGCGCTGATGTCGTGTTCTGCAAATTTTGTTCTTATTACGTTTTTTGCGAATACAGTCAAATCTCGATATAAGTCACCCCCACGAGACCGGGAAAATCGTGCCTTATATCGTGGGGTGCCTTATATCGAGGGTGTGTAATAGCGAAGGTAAATTCTCGTAAATTTGTATGCAGACTAAACTAACGGACTGAAACCGTGCCTTATAACGCAATGTGCCTTGTAACAGCGGTGACTTATATCAAGATTTGACTGTATTGATTAATTTGGCAATTCACTTTTTTGTTCTGATTCTTACGTAATATTATATTTCAGAGTAAAATGAATAGAAACCCAACTGTGGGAGATGCTATAAATCCTATACGTGATATATTGAGTATCCACCAAATTGTATCAATTGGTACATTTGGTGCATGTGCTGTATTTATGGCAAAAAGATTTGTTACAAAAGCAACTGTAATAGCAATTGCAGAAAAAATGACAGAAACAACTGCTGCGGCTACTGTTACAGTGACTTTACCTTCTGTTTTGGTTGCTGGAGCTGTTGTTATTGTAGGAATTGGTGCTGCAATGGTGGTCAAGAAGATCATCGTTAATGTGATAGAGATGGAGAGAAGATCTAACGAAACATCCCGCTCTCTAGAACTTTGGAGAGAACAACAATATGAACAAATTGCAATTAGACACAAAGAAAGGATGAAAGAATGGGAAGAAGAGGACAGACGAGAAGCGGAAAGACAAGTGGCGAACGCTAAGAAGAACCAAGAAAACTTCCTTCGTTTGTATTCGGAGGATAAAGCAAAAAGAGACTTGGCAGAAAAGAAGCGAAGGAAGAAAGAAGATCAACGACTCAAAGCCGAAGAAGAAAGTAGACTGGCGAAAGAAAAAATCAACCAAGAATATGAAGAAGTTGTCAAAGAACTCGAAAGAAGATTGAAAGAAGTAAAGATGGAAAGAACAAGAACCACAAATGATCTCCTTGATTTGTAAGTGTTACACCGATGTTTTTTCTATTACACAAAACAAAAATAAAATTTCAGTAACCTACCAGAGAACCCTTTGATTTACAACGACAAAGTGACTTCTGTTGACAAAAAAGACAACGAACAAAAAATACAACAAGTCGATCAAAATGAACTACAGGGACCGATTAAACAGAAAGATTTGTTCTCGATTTTCAAGCGAAATCATCCACAACAGAATCAAAACCAAGGACAACCACCTAAGCGACAGACACAATTGACACAACATATGGCAATAAATTGGAATTATGAGCCAGTTAAATTACCAATTAACTTTTCGTACACGTCAATTGGATTCCTTAATAATCCTTATGACGGGTTACTTCATGCTCTTCTTGGTCATGGTGCAGACTTTGCGAGAGGTCAACACTTGCCACCAGGAATCCAAGGAATCGATTATAACCGATTTCAGACGTTGATTAATCAGATCAAACAGATGAATACAGATGTTCAGACTGCATTGAACGCCAATGCACAGTTAAGAACTCAATTAGAAAATATTCAAAAAGAGTTTGCCCGACTTCTTGAGAAGTTAATGGCCAACTGTCCATACCTGGGTGTTGGATATGACGCAGATAACGACACACATATTCTCTTTTTTGATCTTGGCAATGGTGGTGAGTTCACGGAAAGTTGTGTCTGTAAGCAAAATGAAATTTCAGATGTGCTCAAAGTCGTGATGACTAATCAAAAATGGGATCCCCTGCTACATGATCCCAAAAGAGCAGTTCGCTTTTTGATCACAGCCTTCAGAATTACGCAAAATAAGTATAAGAATGATGCCTTAAAATTGTCTTTGAACCCACCACATGGCAATCCTGGACCATTTGAACAAGCACGGGCTCAAGCAAAACTGGAAAAAGCGAATAATGAAAATGCAAGAAAAAAGGCAGAGCAACAAAAGAATGGATGTGCAATAACAGAAAATCTTCTGGGAAATCAAGCTATTCTTGACTCTGTGCGACAAAGACAACACAAAGGTTCGATCACCCATGGCACTCCATTTGTTGTAGTCGACGACGACGATTGGGTGTATGATGTTTCAAACTACGAATCACAAGTTGATTCCAATGATCTGAAAAGAAGAGCAAATAATGGAAAAATGATGTACTGGAATTTTGTAGTCACTTCTTTGATGACGACTCGTATCATGAACAAGGTTTGGAAAATGTAACATCGCTTAATTTGTATTTTCATTTTAGAGTGTCGCTTATGTGAACAACGCCTTCGAAGGACTCCTACATATTCTCGTGTGTCATGGAAAAGACTTTGACAAATCAAGAATACCTCAGAACACAGCATTGGAAAGAGATGGCATCGATTACCAACGATTCGAGGACATTTGCCGTAAACAACTCGATCTCGAAAAAATTCAATTGATGTGCAACTCGGACAAAGACATCCGCCAAGAACTATTGAAAATGCAAAGCACTCTCTCTACGACTCTTTGCAGTCTTGCTGATCATTTTAGCGAACATTTCATAGGCATTGGATTCGACAAGGAAAATGATTATCAAATCCTTTGTTGGAAAATTGGACGAGACGCTCCTTGGCGGAAAAACGAAGAACGTCAAATTGTTGCAGAAAAGGTTTTGAAGATTGTATTCACAAATGACAAGTATGAACCGATTCCACACGAGTTTCCGCACTACGGAGAGAGAAAACTCATCCAAAACAATTATGCATTGTTAGAGTTTGATTCGGGAATCCAAAAACTTATCAAAAAGCACTTGACCACCAGCAAACCTCACCAATACTATGTCAAACGACTCATCACAGCATTCACGCAGGATTGGAACGAGTTTGAGAAAAACGACTTAAACACATTGATTCTGTTTCCTTATTACGATAACGAATTGAAATTCTGATTTGTGACTTGGCAGTTATTCATTGTTTGCTTGTTAATCGTAAAAAAATAAAATTTCTTCGGCAATATTTTCAATAATCCTTTTTTTCTTCTTGTTCTTCGTCTTTCGTCAGCAAAGTAAGTAGAAAATAATTCGAACTATTATCACAGAAACGACCTTTCGACTTGGGAATTTCCGCTTTCACAAACACATATTTTGCACAGTTGATTTTTGTGATATATTCGTTGTTTATTGCTATCAAATGAGTCGAGAGCAAAGCTGAGGTTCTATTTATTCGATAATAGCTCATTTCTGCGATGATACACTCAAACTCGTGAGGTTCCGCGTTTTATGCGTATGCTGCTGTGTGCTTGTTTTTGTTGAAATGAGCGCCTCAAATGTTTTAATTTTTCGAAGATACAAATTGAATTGAATAAGCTTAACCATTAATACATTATTATGAAATATACTAATAAATATAATTTTACATCATAATATATTACTTGGAATAAAAAAATCTCTTTTGTGATTACCTTGAGATGGCCAAGAGGCAGAAGATTCTTGTAAATAGAAGTATTTCAATTGTTTCCGAAATCTTCCATAGTTCTTTTCACTTGTCTTATCTATTGTCACAAAATTGAACTTTTCATCCCATGAAGTCTTACATAAGTCAAAAAATTCTTCTCTTGGAATTGAATCAGAACAGTGATCTTTGTAAATGTAATTTAAATTTTGTTGATCTTGTGGGAATAAAATAAAGAAATTAGCGTTCTCTCTAATTGTATTTTTTGGAAGTTTGATGTAATTTTGACTAATGTAGAAACAATCAATGTTATTGTGTCTTCCTCTAGTGTAGTAGTCTTCAATTTTATTTTGTTTTTCGAGCATAATATCATCAAAAATGATCAAAGTTTTTAAATTCGGGGGTATCTCACTCGGATCAGGAACACACTCAGAATCACTAAAACACTGAATGTTGATTTGAATACTTTCATTTTCTTTCTTATCAACCACGAATTTTTGTTTTAAAATGCTATCCAAAATTTCCTTTTTGCTTAACCCATTTTTAAATCCATTTATCATGATCTGATACGTAGGTTGGTGTAGACTTTTTGAAAAAATGTACAAATTGTTATAGTCTAAATAATCCTGTAATAGTAAGTTCATCAAAAAGTTAGTTTTGCCACATCCAGACTTTCCAATTATACAAGCCCTAATTGAGTTTGGAAGTAATTCACAGTTGTTTCTTTCTGAGTAAAAATTTTCTATTGATAAATTATAAAAATCAACCGAAGGCATTTCTTTAATTTATTTAGTAAAATAAATGGAACAAATTATTGCCTTTGACAATATTTATTGTCTAAAGTGCAAGAAGAAGACTGAAACTATTAATCCAATTGAAAGTATGACAAAAAATAATAGAAAATTGATAAAAGGACAATGTGGAATTTGTGGTACAAGTAAGAGTCAATTTATTAAGAATAATTGTGAAGCAACGGGTGGAAATCTTAAAGACGGAAATCTTAAAGACGGAAACCTTGCTTCCGTCTACTACGACCCCAAAACAGGTTACTCAGGTATAAATGACCTACAACGTAAAACTGGAAAATCACGAAAAGAAGTAATCGAATTCTTGAATGAACAAAATGTCTACACACTTCACAAACCAGCTAGAAAGAATTTCAAAAGAGAAAGAGTGTACGTTAATGCTATCGACTCTCAATGGCAGTCTGACCTGGTGGAAATGATTCCTTATGCAAAAGAGAATAATAACTTTAATTACTTATTAACTGTTATTGACTGTTTCAGTAAGTACTCCTGGGCAATTCCAATTAAAAATAAAACTGGAGAAGAAACTGTTAGGGCATTTGAACAATTGTTTAAGATCAGGAAACCTCAAAAAGTTCAAGCTGACAAAGGTAAAGAATACTACAACAGCAAACTAAGCAAATTCTTTCAAACTCATAATATAAATCATTTCTCAACTCAATCAGATAAGAAGGCGTCAATAGTAGAGAGATTTAATAGGACGTTAAAGGAGAAAATGTGGAAGATCTTCACACAAAATAATAACCATAAGTGGATTGACATACTTAATGATTTATTAATAAACTACAATAATTCATACCACAATTCTATCAAAATGACTCCAATTGAAGCTAGTAAAAAAGAAAATAGAGAAATAGTATATAAAAATTTGTTTCCGGAGGATACT
>VOSG01000783.1:0-10773 GCA_009761265.1 Halicephalobus sp. NKZ332 | reverse complement strand
TGATTTTATATTTTATAGTTGACTCATCAAAAATTTAGTAAATTTATTCTTCGAAAAAAATCTTTTTCCTAACAAGTTTTCTATTCAATATGAATGTGCTTGTCAAAATCATCTTATCATTCCGGTGACTTAATTTGTAAAGAAAATCACTCAATTGATATTTTTTAGATCTATGAAGGGTTATCTCCTGAAGTACAAATCAATAAGCCGTTTGCTGATTTCGTAATAGAAGATACTCTAATAGGAAATAGGAGTATTTTAATTACATTTTCGCTAGATAGAAATGGGATCTTCAATGCCGCTGCAAAAACGACTGAAGATCATGAATTGAAAACTAATCTCAGCTACAGGTATCCATTTTGTTAAAATTTATCGGCAAGCTAACTTTCATTGGAAAATCTCACATTTATTGCTCTAATGTCGTTGTTACGGAATAAAATATGTGTAATGATGACAGAAATAATCCGAAAAATAAGTGCTAGTCATCACTTACTTTCAAAATAAAAAAATCAATACCAAAAAGAGTACTATCGTTATTATTATCATTAAATTTGACTGATAAGACCAGCAGAGCCCAATTCTTTTTTTCAGTTAACTGAGAAGATTGATGCGTTAAACATTACTGATTACATCATTTTTCAACACACGGGATACGTATTTATTAATATTAATATTTGATTTCAAGATGGCAAAGAAAGTAGCCATCGGAATCGATCTCGGGACAACTAATTCTGCTGTCGGAATATGGAATAATGAAAAAGTCGAGTTGGTGGAAAATAATGAGGGTGAGTCAAAAAAGCAATATTCTAATAGCCTTCGCTTATAGGTTCACGTATCACCCCATCTTCTGCTTACTATTCTTCTGAAGAAAATAATGTTGGAAGAACGGCTATGAATAAATGTAGTACAGATCCCCAAAATGTATTTTTCGATGCTAAACGGCTTTTGGCAGAGACTATTGACTCACCAAAAATTCAAGAGTTTAAGGACAGCTGGCCATTTTCAGTTATAAGTGATTCTGATTCGATGAACGGCATGGCCTGTTTTCTTAATGTTCAGGGAGAAAAGAAGATTCTAGTCCCTCCCGAGAAAGTCTCAGCAGATGTCTTGAGATCTTTATTAAATGATGTTTGTCGGCGATTAGCCTTAAAAGAAGACAAATCGGAAAAAATGATTACTGTTCCCATTTACTTAAATGCCGCTGGGGAGAAAGTGGCATTGGAAGCAGTAGTTACTGTTCCTGCTTACTTCAATACCGCTCAGAAGAGAGCAACATTGAAAGCGGCTACAGCAGCAGGAATTGCTGTCAAACAGATCTTATCCGAACCTGTGGCTGCTGCACTCGCTTATCAAATAGAAATGGGAGAAGAAAAATTAAAAGAAGGAGAATCTGTCTTTATTTTCGATCTCGGTGGAGGAACTTTTGATGTGACTATTATGAAAATAGAGAAAGGTATTTACAAAGTTATTGCCCTGGGAGGTGACACTCATTTAGGAGGAAGAGATTTTGAACAAGTCGTTGCTAAAATGATTGAAGAACGACTTCGGAAACAATTAGGAAACGAGAAATTGAGGAAATTATTGTCTCAACCGAAATACCGACATAAATTAAATACAATCGCTCACAATGTCAAGGAGGCCTTCAGCCAAACTCAGACAGAAGTAGTTAGCCTGAGTGATATTTGTCCGGAAGCCAGAGACGAAGAAATAACGAGGGTAGATTTTGAGGAGAATACCCAAGAACTTCGAAATAAAATCAGAAAGTGCTGCACAAATACTTTAGAAGATGCTGGAATCGATCCTAAGTATATCAATCACGTACTTACTGTCGGTGGAGCCTCTAGCATGAACTTAGTTCACAATATTTTACGTAATATCTTTCCTGAAGGTAAAATTGCAAAAACAATTAGTGGAGACGAAGCCATCGCGAAGGGAGCAACATTATATGCAGCTAAACTTCTGAATGTATCAGATTCTCCAGTCATTAAGAATATTAATATTCAAGATGCTCTTCCTTTATCTATTGGAACCAAATCTACAGGGGGAAAATTTAATCTAATTTTGAAAAATAATTCTGCATTACCTGTCCACAATGAGACACATTTCAAGACAACAAAGAACAAACAACCCAGTGCCATAATTCCCGTATGATTTTAATCTTATTTCTATGAAATAATAACTATTTTCAGATATATGAAGGACTTTCCGAATATACTAGCGAAAACACTTACGTTGGAGATATTGAGATAAGTGGGATTCCAGCGATGGCAGCTGGAAACGTCGATATAAAAGTCAAATTAGAATTGGACGAGAGTGGAAATTTCAAAGCTCAAGCATACATTCCCAGAACAAGCACACCTCTTCCTGCTACAATCAGATATAAACTCAAGTTTGAAAAAAATGAAAACGAATCAAGAGTGATTTACACAAGTAATAAAAAGTATGCTGTTGGAATTGATCTTGGGACGACGAATTCTGTCATTGGGGTTTGGCATCATGAAGAAGTTCAGTTAGTGGAGAATGCAGAAGGTGAGTTTATTGATAATTATATCAAAATTGTTGAAAACTTATTACAGGTAAACGTATCAATCCTTCTTGTGTCTACTATTCAAAAGAAGAGAATTTCGTTGGAAGGATGGCAATAAATACATTAGCTACAGATCCCGAAAATGTGTTCTATGATGCCAAACGATTCTTGGGAGAAATTATTGATTCTCCGAAGATCCAAGAACAAATGGGCACTTGGCCGTTTACTATTACTGGTTATCCAGATCCAAAATATGATAAAGTTCATTTTATCAGTCTTCAAGGAGGAGAGAGAATTCCAATCTCTCCTGAGAAAGTATCCACAGATATCTTAAAATCTATGTTGGATGATGTTTGTCGACGACTGGAAGTGACAAAAGCAGATTTGGAAGCAGTAATTACAGTACCTGCTTACTTTAGTATTACTCAGAAGAGAGCGACATTGGAAGCAGCTCAAGCGGCAGGAATTAAGGTGAAAAGACTTCTTTCTGAACCTGTTGCTGCTGCTCTGTGCTATCAAATGGATGTAGCTCAAACAAAGAAATTCAAAAATGGGGATTGTATTTTTGTTTTTGATCTTGGTGGAGGAACTTTCGATGTAGCTATTATGAAAATGGATAATGGTATCTATAAAGCAATTGCTCTGAGAGGAGACCCACATCTAGGAGGAAGAGACTTTGATTTGGTTATTGCTAGAATAATTGAACGAAAGCTGCGAAGACAATTGGGAGATGAGAAGGTGAATAAATTATTTTCACAACCGAAGTATCGACACAAATTGATGAAAGTTGCTCGTGATGTCAAGGAATCACTGAGCACAACTGAATCAGAAGCTCTCAGTCTGAGCGACGTTTATTCTGGAGCTAAAGATGAAAATGAAGAAATGACAAGAGAAGAATTTGAAACAAATGCTCGTGAATTTATTGAGAAAGTTAAAAATTGCTGTGAAGATGTTCTAAGTGACGCTAACATGGATCCTAAAGATATTAATTATGTTTTCTGTGTTGGAGGAGCCTCGCAGACGCCGTTTGTAGGGAGAATTTTGAAAAGTATATTCTCATCTTCTGAGATTTTCAATCATGTAATCAGTGCTGATGAGTCAATTGCGAAAGGAGCTACGATGTATGCAGCTCGACTACTTGATGTGGCAAAAAACCCAATAATAAAGAGGATAGCTGTCCAAGATGCCCTTCCCATATCTGTGGGAATAGAAGTGGTGGGAAACAAGTTTCATTCGATTTTGAAACAAAATACCCCTATTCCGAGCTCCAATACCATAACACTAAGAACTTCAGAAACAAATCAAAGAGTCGCAACAATACCAGTAAGTTTGTTAATTGTTATGAATACAAATAGCTTATTTTCAGCTTTATGAGGGACTATCAGAGGATATTGGTAAAGACAGATACCTCGGTGAAATCGAAGTTAAGGATATCCCTGCGAGACCTGCAGGAGATGTTAGCATTGTCGTTACATTGTCCTTAGATATGAACGGAATTCTGGAAGTAGAAGCAAAGATCCAAGGTCGTTATGAAGCTGTCACAACGAAGATTGACTACGAATTTAAGTACGATTATGAGGACGGAGTAGAAATGATTGATTGAAATATAAATAGTTGTGTCGATGTAAGATCACCGAGAAGTGTCTTAAGCGCCTGATAACTAAGCTCTACATGCTTGGCTAACATGTTTCTGCCTACCGAGGAGAAGGGAATGAATTATCGAGGAAATCGAGATATAGACACTTCTACTTTCGGCAAGCAAATCATTTGATGCTTCTTTTCACTTCGTACAATTGTTAATGCTTTCACTTATCGCGTATTATATTGTATTACTTCATAATTATCGAGCCTGAAATAAAGGCTTAATTGCCCAATTTTGAGGTGAACCACACAAGAGTGACTGAATACGAAAAAATTCTATCACTGAATCTATCCAACTCAAAAATGGCTACAAATCTCAGATCTGACAAGAACTATGAGGATAATCAGCGAGGAATTACAAAAGAATTAACTTTAACATTTCTTTTGTATATTACTGTAATTAGTTATATTCGACTATTTATTAAATTATCTATGTCTAATTGTTAATAAGCATATAGGAACAATATTCCTTCGAAAAATGAGTTGGTTGGAGTTGAATTAGTGAATTTAACCTCATCTGTTTTCTTCTTTATCTTACTTATTTCTATTGTGAATAAACAGCAAACTCATGCCGCCACGGTAAGGTTCTAAAATCTTCGTATAGAGAAGAATTTTGGTAAAGCATCCTAAATACTTCATTATCACAATTCCAACAGCAATATGTATTTCATAATTTGGGTATAGTGATTTGGAAATTATCATGGTATAAAAAGTAAAAACACGAAATTCTTATTTGTAATTCCGTACAGATTCCTCAATTATGGCAAAAATTTCTTTTCAGAAGATAGTTCCACTTGAGGTGGGTCTAGATCAGTTTTGTTGTGCTGTCGTTGTCTTCCAAGATTATCGACTGTTTGGTTACTTTTCATCACAGCTTCTTTATTAGAAACTGAACAATCACCAGGAATATCATTATCTTTTTCAATAACCTTGGTACGCAATTCAGCTTCTGATTGTGGATTAATTCTATGAATATCAACTTCCATTTCTTCATCTTTGGCAACTTCTGACTGACGAAAAGTATTGACCTCGTCTTGCTCAGTCATAGCTCCTTCATTTAGACTGCCACTTTCTTCAGTAATTTTAATATAAGGCTGGACTTCTCTACTGAGAACTTGAAGAGCGTGGATGGCAGCTCCAGTGGCTGTGATGATTTCTAATTGTCCATCCATGATAATATTTGCATTGGGAAATTGTGTTCCAATCCATCTTTGAACAAAAGGAATTCTACATGTGCCTCCAGCTAAGAACACAAACTTCACATCATTGAATGGAGGCTCCAGTTCAGAAGATTCATTTTTTCTTTCACACCGAAACCTATTTTGAGTAGGAAGCGGATAATCTTTGAATATATTAAACTCTAATTTATCTTTAAAACGGGTACGTAATTTCCTTTCAAACCACTCCTTCGTGAACTCGATTACTCTCTCAATAAGTGGATGAATTTCCGACAAGTCGAATCTGAAACATACGAATCCTTTACTAATGAAAATGAAAATCTCACTTAATCTTCTCCTCTACAGACAAACAGCATTTGATTTTCTTAGCTGCTTCCAACGTTCTCAGTTTCACATTCTTCCTTAAATCTTCTGGAATTGATTCTTCTAGTTTGTTAATAATTATATCATCAATACTCCTTCCAGAATATTCGCTATCATAATTTCTATACACAGATGATTCACTCGTACAAGTTGCATATATTTTTCCTTTGTATCCTGAAATTGTATAAAGTCTGCAAACACAAGTTCCTCCTCCAATGTCCAAGATAGCAATTTCCATACCAGATTTGATCATTTCAGCATATTTCTCATCAGACAAGTAATAGAGAAGGTCAGCATGAGTCTCTTCAATGATATCAATAATTTCAATACTAGCCAAATTCGCTGCTTCAATGGTGCTAGAGATCCAAGGATTTGGCTTATTGTTTTGCCAAAAATAATTTGGAACCGTGACAACTGCCTTTTTCACAGATTCACTATAATTAAATCCACTTTGGTATTCACCTGCTATTGCTGCCATTCTTTCTAAAAAGATTTTATTGATTTCTGCAAGAGAGAATTCCTTCAACCCGTTATAAGTCATTGATTCTAGATATGGTTGTCCGTATTTTATGCTGAAATTAAAAGGCCAAACTGATTGCTTGGATTTTTTTACCCTATGATACTCATCAAGAAGAAGTTTCATATCGAAAATGACACAATCAGGTTTCGTTCTGAGTCTCCCCACTGCTGCTTTTCCAATGATCGGTTTCTCTTCATCGAATGAGACCACAGACTCCGTCCAGAGGTTTCCAAGAGAAGAGTTTTCGAAGGGAATAACTTGGATTTCTCTATTCCTCGAAACAGCCAAGACAGATCTAGTTGATCCGAGGTCGATTCCCATAATATCTGTTCTTGGTTCATATTCCTTCACTAGTTTCGGAACATGGATAAAGCCCCAGTCTTCAATTGTGAAATTTTGAGGATTGTTGCTTTGGTCAGATGGAATGGTTTTAATCAATACAGAAACTTCTGGATCAGAAATTAAATATCTCGCAAGAATCAGTGGTTTTCGATGATCCCAGTTAGTAAAATTAATACTTTTGAAATCATATTTATATAATTCAGACCCATACAATGCATCAACCTTCTCTTGACTATCTCCAAAAACAAGATGAACTTGGTTTAATTTGAGACGGAATATCCTTGCAGCATACTCTAAATCAACACGTCCAGTGGATCCATGTTCTCTCTGATCCATCTCTTTCCATTCCACTCTTTCTTCTACAACTCTTGTGCATTGATACAGAGTAATGGTCTTATCCTTAATCAAAACAATGAGCTTTCCAACAGAGTATTCAACTTTCAACTCCAAATAATGATTAAAATCCAGTTCCTCTTTTGTAGGAACATAGACTAGATCACCGTATTCCTCCAACATTTCTTTTTTGAATTCTTCTAATTGATCTGGCTTTAAACAATTTCCACTTACGACAATCTTCCCAACATCACCTCCATATTCAGTAATTAATTCATCAACAGTTTTCTGGATAGATTTGTGTTTAGAATAGGAGTAAGGAAACTCCCTTTTTGTTCTGACATCATAAATATTAATTTGGAATCCATAATCATTCTTAGTAATACCACAAGCAATAGGGTGTTGAATAGGTTTAATATAAAGTTCGACTTCTCCACTGAGAACTTGAAGAGCATGGAGGGTAGCTCCAGTGGCTGTGATGATTTCTAATTGTCTATCCATGATAATATTTGCATTAGGGAATTGTGTTCCAATCCATCTTTTAATAAAAGGAATTCTACATATCCCTCCAGCGAGGAACGCAATATTGACATTATCGAATGGAGAACATCGTCTAAGGCACTCATGTTTTCGCTCGCACCGAAGCTCCTTCTGAGTTAGAAGCGGATAGTATTTGAATGTATTAAACTCTAATTTACCTTTAAAACGAGTACGTAATTCTCCTTCAAACCACTCCTTCGTGAACTTGACTACTCCCTCAAGATGTGGATGAATATCCGACAAGTCGAATCTGAAACATAAGATTTCATTCCTAATCAAAATAAAAACTCACTCAGTCTTCTCATCCATAGACAAATAACATTTGATTTCCTTGGCCTCTTCCAATGTTCTCAGTTTCACATTCTTCCTTAAATCTTCTGGAATTGATTCTTCTAGTTTGTTAATAATTATATCATCAATACTCCTTCCAGAATATTCGCTATCGTAATTTCTATACACAGATGATTCACTCGTACAAGTTGCATATATTTTTCCTTTGTATCCTGAAATTGTATAAAGTCTGCAAACACAAGTTCCTCCTCCAATGTCCAAGATAGCAATTTCCATACCAGATTTGATCATTTTAGAATATTCCTCATGAGAAAAATAGTAGAGGAGGTCAGCATGAGTTTCTTCGATAATATCAATTATTTCAATATTAGCCAACTTCGCTGCTTCAATAGCATACGAAATCATGAAACTCGAAGTATTATTTCTTTCAAAATACCTTGGAACTGTGATAACTGCCTTTCTCACATATTCTCCATTATTGAGTCCGTGTTGATATTCACTTGCTGCTTCTGTCATCCGTTCCAAAAAGATTTTATTAATTTGTGGAAAAGAGAATTCTTTCAACTCTTTTGAAGTTTTTGTTTCTAAATTTGGATGTTCTTCTTTTAAATTAAATTTAAAAGACCAGATTGATTGGTCCAACATTTTCTTTCGATACTCTTTGTTACATATAAGTTTAGCATCAAAAATAACATGATCAGGTTTATTTCTAAATCTTTTTACTGCTGCTTTTCCAATGATCGGTTTCTCTTCATCAAATGAGACCACAGATTCCGTCCAGAGGTCTCCAGGAGAAGAGTTGTCGAAGGAAACAACTTGGATTTCTCTATTCCTCGAAACAGCCAAGACAGATCTAGTTGATCCGAGATCGATTCCCATGATATCTGTTCTTGGTTCATATTCCTTCACTAGTTTCGGGACATGGATAAAGCCCCAGTCTTGAATTGTGAAATTTTGAGGATTGTTACTTCGGCCTGATGAAATGGTTTTAACCAACATAGAAACGTCTGGATCGGAAGTTAAATGTCTCGCAAGGAGCAGTAATTTTTCTAAATAATTTGCTTCATTAATGAAATTAATACTTTTGAAATCATATTTGTACAATTCAGAGCCATACAATGAATCAACTTCCTCTTGACTATCTCCAAAAACAAGATGAAATTGGTCCACTTTGAGACGGAACATCCTTGCAGCATACTCTAAATCAACACGTTCAGTGAATCCATGTTCTCTCTTATCCATCTCTTTCCATGCTACTCTTTCTTCTAAAGTTTCTACACAATTATATAAAACAATTGTCTTATCCTTAATCAAAACAATGAGCTCTCCAACAGAATATTCAACTTTTAATTCCAAATAATGATCAAAATCCAGTTTGTCTTTTGTAGCAACATGGACTAGATCACCGTATTTCTCCAAATCTTTTTTTTTGAACTCTTCCAATTGACCTGATTTTAAACAACTTTCATCTACAACAATCTTCCCAACATCATCTCTGTATTTCGTAATTAATTCATCAATAATTTTCTGGATGGATTTGTTCACAGGCCAGAAATAATCAGAATTCTTTGTTCTGACATCATAAATATCGACTTTCAATTTACCATACTCCTTAGTAATACCACAAGTGATAGACATTTCTTCACAAGAAAAAGTTACAACGAATAATTTTGCTATTGAACACCAACAAGCACTATATATTGATAACGTGCTAATCGATTGCTCTGATAGAATACTTTAATCATTTTTCCATCGATTCCTTCCTCCTCCTTTGACTATCTCTCTCTATTATCTATCCGATATTTAAAAATGGTAAAATAATTCAGTTATTATTTCAAAATCGAATCTCATGAAATAACATTAGTAAAATTGAACTCTAAGAAACAATAAATGAAAAGACAAAAGAATAATCCAAAAAGCTTGTGTGGTATAGAATTATAAACTGCTTTCTCTTATGGACAGGATGTCGATGTAAGATCATTGAGAAGTGTCTTAAGCGCCTGATGACTAAACTCTACATGCTTGACTAACATGCTTCTGCCTGCCGAGGAGAAGGAAGTAAATCATCGGGGAAGTCGAGATATAGACACTTCCACTTTTGGCAGGCAAATCATTTAATACTTCTTTTCATTTCGTACAATTATTATTGCCTTCGCTTATCGCGTACTATATTGTATTACTTCATAATTATTGAGCTTGAAATAAAGGTTTAATTACCCAAGTTTAAGGTGAACTATCCAATGATGATTGAATACGATATAAATTCTGTCACTGAATCTATTAACTCAGAATGGCTACAAATCCCAGTTCTGACAACGATGGTAGAACTCTACAATCTTCACGTTGGAGTAGAACCCCTTAGAAGCACCATTAATGTCTGTGCTTCGATAATTAAACAATCATTCTATGTGGATATGACAGAAATAGAATTGAAGATAATATGAATAAATCTATTATGACATATTATTATTCTCCATTCAAAATTATTTAGTTTTCCATCGAATTCTTTTACTCTTTACTCGAACTACAGTAATAGTTCTTGATGAATCCAAATCAAACAATTAATAAATGTTTTCAGAAAATGAATTATACATTTCTCCTCTGAAATTATTCTTTATCTAACGAACAATAATCAGTTTGAGTGCTCAGGTCAAAAGGTTAATTATTAAATAATAATGAGAACAATGCAAGCTTTTAACTTTATTTTCTAAAGAGCGAAAATAATAAAATTCAATTTATGGTGAAATTTTAATTCTGGGATCTTCTGGCTTCATAATCTAGTTCCCTCTTGATCATTTCCTTCTGTTCAGCTTCTGTATGACATCCACTCTCAATTGCAGGGTTGTGCTATACCGGAGCAATAGGATTCATCTCGATTTCGTTTCCTAAGAAATTGAAATGAGGTAAATCCGCCCCTCCTTCGGCTGTCAGTCTGCTGTTAGGATCGAATTCAAGGAGATATTTTAATAAATCTCTTACAAACTGTTTCGTAATCCTTCGATTATTCCAATTTGGAAGTATGTCATCATTAAAGAATT
>VOSG01000781.1:0-10816 GCA_009761265.1 Halicephalobus sp. NKZ332 | reverse complement strand
GAAATTTATTTTCAAATCGACGAATCGAAGCGCACTCAAAAGATAACCCCTGCTCAGTGATTGATTTCTCAGAATGCTCGATCTGCAACTTTGAGGGTGTTATTCTCACTTTTTCTGATCCACATTAACAAAGATATAAATGATGACATGTCTACAATAATACAGTAAGAACATTTATTCTCCACATCAGGAGATAGAAATTCTATAGATATCTTTCATTACATTGTCGTTATTTATTCTGTTGATTCTACATCTAAAGCACAAAGATTGATCATCTTAAAACATGTGGCACATACTCGATGTAAACAGAATGATATATTTGAAAACCTAGTGTATGTAGTTTGAACAAATGCAATTTCGAAGCTATCTCGCAGCTGTTGATATTACAAAAAGATGTGATTAGTATTCGCTTTTTTTAAATAGCAACTAGGATACCTAGGAACCATTGCAGATATATAACAATTGCGGCATGCAATCGACAATTGGTAAAATCCGACAGTGTCTTGATCTCTCATACATGAAATTAGCTTATTATTACAATATCTGTTTACGGACTAACAACTGGAAAAAGTTGTCTGATAAACAAGTGAATCCGTTATCAGAGGTTTTTCATCAACCTATACACAACGTTAATATGATCTTAGGGACGTTGATAGGTTATTTCAGAGAAATCCGCCACTGAGCGGCGCCTATATTAGAAGTCAACTTTAGTCTGTCGAGTATAAGTTCGATTTTCGTGCCGAAAAAAACTCAATCTGGTAGCGTCGGTTAGAGATTAATATACATTTATCTTTTACTGTGAAGATTAAAACCTAAGTGTTTACCTCATTTTTGGAGGAAAACAATTTTTGTTAAACAATAATTAGCAATTGACTCTTGACTGCAGACTAAGAACTCAGTAGATCTATCAATGAAGTCGCTAATCGAACTGTTGATAAATGAATTAAAACTACAATTCCCAATAATAGCCTGACCCATAGTCACTCTTTTGTGAAAAGATTGTATACTCGGAATCCGACGATGCTTGGTAGAAAGATTGTAAATTGTCTGAAGTTTTTTTCTGGTCAAATTTTAACTTCCGAATCTCCCAATTCTGAACCCCTGACTCCTGGAATGCCTGCTCGAAGATATGAGGCTAGACAAGGTCCTCGAAATGAAGGTCGAAGGTCAGTTTTTCTATTAATGAACTTTCTCACAACCGCAGTCACGGAATTTAAAAAAATAAAAAATAAAATTGCCCAAATTACTCATCTTCTGTTTTGGTTTATATACAGTCTGAAATCTATTTATCCACAAAGTTAGGCCTTCCAGACAAGGAACATTTTGAAGTTTTGGAGTTTTAGAGTTTTAGAATTCTTCACACGGAAGATACCTCTGCTGAGGAATCAGGAAGAGCTGACAAGTGCCGTCCTTGCATCGACATCGGGCTGAAAAAAACCATTAATATGAGAATTAAAATTCTTCATTAATATATAGGCAGAAAATTCTTTAAGGACAGACTAATTATTATGTGAACTGAAAATGAAAAACATCTTTTTTCACAGTATGCACTGGATGCTAATTAGAGCGACGTTGATGAAAATTCTACAGTAGTCGTTTAAATCTAATCTTTAAGAAAAGTTTATCTTTCATCTTTGCGACAATCCACAAATTTCATGAAGAAAGATCCGAAAAATAATTTGCTTTAAGGGAACAACAACGAAATACATAGGAATTTCGGAAAAAGAAACTGACCTCCATTTGATCTTCCGAGGATAGGGATATCCAGTCTTTTCGCAACTCTCATTCTGGGAATCAGATCCAGGGGGATCCCAGTCTCATCCACGGGCTCTGTCCTCCAACAATGGAAGGACTTTTCACAGGATTTGCCTTCAGGAATTTCCGTCTGACAAGAAGCCAAAATTAAGAACAATGGAGAAAATAAAATTAAAAAAATAATTTTGGTCATTTTTTTGTATTTACCTAAAAGTAAAAAAATTAAAAAAGAATAAAGAATGAAATTAAAATTAAAATCCACGGAGAAATGTTTAAACAATATTGCCAGAGGCGATTTCTGCTAAAAACAGACCCTCCCACGGAGAAGTATTGTTATTTTTTTCCGGTGATATTTGAATTTTTCCTATGAAAATGGATAATTTTCCCACGAGTTTTGGAACAAGGAAAAACGCACTTCCACGTCCACCCGAAATCTCCGGATTTTGAAAAACCTCCCAATTCCGGAAACCTCTGGATTTTGAATGACGAAACACGCAAAATTTGGGGTTATTACAGTAGAAAACGTGAAAAATCCGAGATTGTTGTCGAAAACATTTAACGTCATTGTTATAAAGTAAAAATATTACATTCGAGATTTTTGGTGTAGGAAAACTATAAAATTTAGTCATTGCCGAGAAGAAATGTGGAAACTCAAAATTACCCATCCAGACAGAATTCAGAAAGCTGAAAATCGTCACTAAAAGCAACGTGCAGAGTCCCAAATTACTATTTTAAAAAATGTAAGGTTTTAAATTACTATGTTAAGAGAGAGTCGCAACTTCAAATTACTTTTGTAAAAGACGTCTAAGATTTGAAATAATACGGTAAAGGAGACAAGCTAAACTATTGTGGTAAAAGGGATATTTAAAATTCAAATCAATTATTACCGAAGAGTCAAAGGTTTCTGAGGATTCGACTTTTATTTTAAAAATCTCTAATAATTCTTAGTTTTAATTTAAAAAATAAGGTTCTCGAAGTTGGAGCTATTTTGTAAACAAGACTCTCAAAAGTTTCAAATTGTTATCAAAAACAAGTCTCTTAAAGTCCAAAATTATAAAAAAAAGTAAAATGTTCGGAATTAAAAGTTGTTGGGAAAAATAAAATCCGTGAAGTTAGAAATTGATTTCGAAAGTTAAACTCGAGAAGTTTCAAATTATTGTTGCAAAAAGTCTCACATTACTGTTAAAAAATAAAATTTTCAAAGTTAAAAATATTCTTTAAAAACCAATTTTAAAAAGTTTCAAATTGTTGCTGCAAAATGTTTCGGATTATTATAGTGGATAAAAATAGTATCTAGTAACAAACACTTTTTAAAATTCCAAAATTGCCAAGAAACGGGATGGCATTTTTGCAATTGCAACTGGCCTTTATAGAAATTTGAAAATTTAAGATTTCCTGGAAAAAAGTAAAAATAAAAAAATTGTCTAAATTTAAAAAACAAGGAAAAATTAAAAATTAAAGAAGACTGACAAATCTTAAAATTTAAAAATATAATAACGGGAATAGAACGGGGCCATATTAATCATGTCTCTTTATAGTTAGTGAATGAGTCAATGGAGAGGAACCAGAATAAATTAAAAATAGAAATTATACTGTCGTAAAAATTGGAATGAGTATTTCCACAAAATTTCTTTGAAACGAAATTCCAAGAAATGTCGAAATTGGAGATTCAAATTTTCGTTTCGAAGATTTCCACAGTATCCCAAGAAACCAGTATTTTTAGTTCACTGACTCTAAAACCTTCAAAAGTTATACTGTAAAAGTATATTTAAAGAACTATTTTGAAAGAAAACTAAAACTAATTCAAGAAAGTGAAAAACCACATTCCGAAAAATATGTTAAAAAAACTAATTTGAAAAAGATTAAAATTGAGTCTAGAAAAACTACGACAAAAATCCCACGCCTGATTTTCGACCAGATAAACCGAATAAATTAATTTTGCGGACATCCGGTGACATCTAGAGAAATCCAGGAAAAATTCAGATTAAAAAGAAGATATCTATGGAAACTGAAAAACACCCGAAATTTTTTAATCCATGCACCTGACAGACGCTAGAATAAATGACATCACTTATTTTCGAAAACAATAGAAATTTGGTGAAGATTTAGAAATTCCAAAAATAGAAAGTTTCCAAAAATTCTCAGTAATCTCCTTGCCAAAAAGGTCTTTGAATTAAGTTCCAGAAATCGAGAAGAATCTCTTGGAAGAATTTAAATAGGAGTAATTTTTCCTAGAAAAAGTGGAGCTGAACTACGGTCTTTTGGGAGATTCTGGACAAGGGCGAATTTCTTAAATGATTTCAACCAAGACCAACTTTTCTAGAAAATTAAAACCGAATTGGAATCTTTTGAAGAAATTCATGAGACACAGATTAGAACTTTGAGGTCTATACTTGGAAAACAATAAATTACCTTAATTATCCTATAATCTCGCATCTACCATTTGTTGTTCCACGAAGAGTTTATTTTTCTATTTTCATCACGACTATTACTCAGTGTCGTAGTCTTATAGAAGGACAAAAAAGTCAGAAATAAATTTCAAAAAGTCAACCTTTTAGAAATTCAAAAATGAATTTAAAGAAAGTTTTTGTTCTAGGAAAATTCGGAACTTAGAAGAACCCAAGTTCTTAGAAATTCTGAAACAAATTCAAAAATTCTTTTTTTAATTCAGAAATTTCGAGAAAATTTTCAAGTTCGAAAATAAATTAGAAAATGTTTTTCAAAGTGAGTAATTTCGAAAAAATCTGTCTCCTAAACAGCAGTCTTTTCGGCACCAATTTCGACAAATTCGGAATTTCTTTAATTTTTTCGGCATCATTTTCTTGAGGAAAAAAATTCCGGTTTTTATTAAACTCCCTGAGGCAATTTGAAAATTTAAATTCGGTTTCAATTTTGTGAAAGAATAGAATTTTTCGAAAACAAGGCTCCAGACTGGCGAGACTGAAATTTTTCAGTGTCCCAAAAATACAGTAGAACATTTTAGAGTTTTCAAAATGAAATAAAATTAGTTAAGAAGTTTCTCCATTTTATTCCTAATTCATTTTACGAAAATAAATATAAAAAATTATTTAGATCTCTAGGGAAGATAAAGTCAGTTGTTTTTTCCCAAATCGAAGAACGGAACCTGGAAAAATTCAATTAACAATTGTAGGAAAAGATATTTAATTAACAATATGGAAAATCACTGACCCAAGAATCGAAGAAAATATACTTGATGTTCGATCCTACCCCTCTCCAGAATCCTTGGTTTTCATCTTTTTTATTTTTCTCATTCTCTGGATTCTGAACCTCTTTCGGCTGTTGGACTCTTCCCATGGAGTCGAAAAGAGGAGTATTGCACCACTGAAAATTGCATTTAATCCACTTATTATGATAGCGAAAATAAATATCCCTCATCCTTCGAGGGATTTTTGAGATTAAGTTGGTCTCTTTAAAATAATTAAAAATATTTTACATTCCTTGATGAATTTTTTGGGATTAAGTTGACTTCTTCCATGGTGATAAAAAATTTATTGAGGTCAATTCGACTTCAGGGTTTAGATCAATTACGATAATCCCCTTGCGAAAGCCATTTTTGAACCTTATTTTTAAGAAATATACAATGACCTTTCTCAACATTAATATCAATATATGAAATGAACTTACAGCTTTCGGATTAGGAGAAGCCTTATGCGGTAAGGATCGTTCGATGAGCTTCTCCAGAGGACAGGAATCTTTGCATCCTGTGATCTCGTCAGTGACGTCCTCTTCCACTTCGTCAAGGGGCCAATAAATGAACTTCACATAGAATTTATTTGCGTCAACTCCCTTTCGTCTCCAGAATTCTACAGTAACGCAGCTAGTGTATCTTGGGTATCCGTCTTCATTGAAGTTCGTTTTTCTGAATCCTAAAGTCGAGAAAAGAGCTGCAATTGTCGTATCATGCTAAAATGAAAACTGTAGAGTTATAGTAATCTTGTGAAAAGGCCTAGATTGTGACAGAAATTATTTTTAATTCAACAAAGATAATTACTGCAGAACTTACGGCAGAATAACCATAGTATTTCAGATGACTCATATAACGACAATGGTGTTTTTCTGGATTCAGAAGACATCGTTTCTTCATCTCCAGATGTCCGATCATCGACCAAAGAAGAGTTCCGCCACGGATTTTGGGGATTTCTGCGGTGAAGTCGACTCCTTTGTAAGGATCCAGATCTGAAGAAAAGTCAATTACTTTAACCTCCGGAAGTTTTCAAAATTTTATAAAAATTGTTCGGAAGAAAGTTACTGTAGAAACTCACTGATTCCATTTGTCCATTGTTCCACGATGCAATTTGTCTCATTGATAATGTCGAACACAGGTCTTCCATCCCATTCTTTATCCTTCACCCAAGCTGGCCAAGTCCTGTTGTAAAGTTTCTGAAATTTTTCATATAAAAAGCCTTCTCCCAAAGAGTACCTCTATATAAAGAGCGTCATAAAGCGTGTCTATGTTCGAAGGCTCGATTTCTTGTCCAGCGTTTTCGGAAAGGTACTTAAAAAATTCCCTTTTATTTTCGAAGAGAGCCTTGTATTGAGGTCCATCGAAAACTAAATCCATCAAGTCATCCTGTCTCGGGCAATCTGAATCCGGGTTGAGGGTGTAATCTGTATGATCGGGGATCGTGTGGACGGCAATGGGGATAAAACCAGGACTCCAACAAGAATCACAATCAGGGAAATCAATCCCTTTTCTTGAATTTTCACTGAATAATCCAAAATTATGGGACATTGCTGAAGCTATCGTCCTGTTGACATCCGTTGATCGAATGTAGATTTCTTTCGAATTATAAGTTTTAGATAGAAATTTAAGTTTGTCCATATATCGTACTTTTAATCTGTTCCTGGCCAAGTAAGCCATTTGTTCCATTCCTTTCTGAAAAAAATATTTTTTTTAAAATAATCTAAATTAAAGCTGTCGATTTTGAATAAATTTCGAAAATTCGATCTAAATTTATTAAATCCAAAGATTCAAAATTCCTCAGGATTGGTAAAATTTGAGTAAGGATATTGGAAAATCGACAGCTTTAGAATTAAACCAACGGCGGAGAGCTGACCGAAGCCCTGAGGCCACGAGTCTTCCTTGTAGGGATCAGTCTTGAAAGTCTTCGTCGGGGATCTGTCCCCGTGTCTCCAGACAGCTTGCAGAAAAACCAGTTCATCTTCTGAAGAATCAAAAATAGGTTTTCCTCCAGAAATTAACTTAATTAGGAAAATAAATAAATAAAAAAACAAATTTATTCTCATAGTGAAAATCAATTAAGGACCTTTGGTAAAAAGAACAAGGTCGAAAAACCAAGATCAATTTTTTTGGTCAAAATAGGCCGGACCCTGGTGGACGACGGACGTTTCTCATTCGATAAGGAAGGGGTAAACAAACAGGGGAGACAACTATATTAGTGTGAGAACGATAAGGACAAAAAGTACGAGAGAAATTTTTTTTTCAAATTCATATAAAGATTCTATATTTTGACTAGTGATCTTTGCTTGTTCAATTTCATGTGAAGCTAAACAAACAGAAAAGTTAGATTGATTGGGAAATGTTTATAAAGGATCTTAGGACGTCAGCCGAATCAGAGTTTTTATAATTTTGTATAATTTAATCAAACGAAGAAGAAGAAAGTGGGGGAAGTATCTAGGCTTTAGTTATTTTTCACATATCCTGGATACAGAAACTCCCAGAAATAATTAGATATAAAAGATTAGAGGTTGATTGTTTTCAATCGAGCACCTTTGAATATTCACAGATCAAGGAAATTTGTGATTTTTAATTTTTTCAATTCACAATTTACAAAAGCGATATTCTTTATTATATAATGATGGCAGTTTTCACATTCTAGAAAACCTGGCTACACTGACACATAATTGACTAAGAGACATGTTACACCAGCCGCAACTGGCTCTACAGTTCTCGGACATCCATTGGCGTCTCCTGGAACATTCGCCCTGGGACCGGAAGTAGGGACAAGAACTGTGTCGATCGAAGCAGCCAGTTCTGTTCGGTTGCCTGGATCTACAGTAGCCACAGGATCTCTTGCAGTAGCGGGACATGTAGACAGTGTTCATGCGGCATTCGTTGCGAGAAGCCCAGATGGAACAACAGGGGTCGTCGTTGAAGCAGTTCTGGGTCGAAACTGTTTGGTTCGCAAATCTTTGGGGGGCTCTGCGGAGATTCGCGATGCTCGTCGCTGTCTGAAAAAAAACCATAAAAATTCTGAAACGAAAAAAGCAACAGTTAATTTTCAAATCTAGCTTGATATTAATGTGTTAAAAAATAAATCAAACAGTTAGTTTAAATTAGAAAACAATTTTGCAAAAACAAGGGAAATGAAAATAAAGCAACGTTTGCACACCTTGACCTTCACCCGAGCCATATCCCGAATCCGAACCAGGCCTCTGCCCCTGCGTTGGACACGGGCCCGATTCCAGATCCAGCTCTGACCCTGCCCCCACGCACGAACCTTCGGTGCACCCATCGTGAGTCTTCTTATTATATTTATAGGTTTCCTGGAAGTCGTTCTTACAGGATTTCTCAACCTCGAAACGACCCGTCTTCTTTGTTGTCGCTATAAGACCAATTAAACATAAAATCCACACGAAACCTCAAAACAAAACACCAAGGACAAAGTCTGCTTTTGGAAAATTACCTGAGCAACTGTGGTCCTGGGAGTAGTAGGGGCTCTTGTGATGGCAGCTCTCAAAGTGGTAGGAGGTCTTGGGGAAGTGGCTGAAGCCCCTCCGAAGGTTCCTGGGACACATCGACTGTTGACGCAGACCCCATTGAAGCAGATGTCGAGACCTTCGAAGCCCCTACAAAGACCTCCCATCTTCACCTTCGAGACGCAATGAGGATAGATGGTCCTAGTATCACAGAACAAGTAGGGACTACTGCATCCATTGGGGTTCTGGTGGGTACATTGGGGTCTCGGGGCGTACATGTACATGTTGTCTGTATATGCATTCGACAATCCGGCTCTGTTTGTGACCTCGAAAGGTCTCATGTTGGCGTTGGCAAAGTGTTGTTGATTCGCACAGTTCACAAAGTCCTGGGAATATGCCTGTTCTCTGGTCCATCTGGATTGTCTCATCTGTCTCCATTGTTCCCAAATGAGATCCACGAAACTATGATGAAGGAAAAAAGTAGGATCGTTGGCTGAGGTCGAGGGGGGCTTCATGTCGCCTCCCACCCAGAGATGGACACTAGCATGGGAGTACTCCAGGGCCCCGTAGTTGGGGGGATAGGGACATCCGGTCTGGGGAGCAGTGTAGGCAAGGACGTTCTGGATCTCTGTCTGGGCAAAGACATTCCTCAAATCCGTCTCGTTGAAAAGTCTTCCTTCGCTCCCCAGATGTCTCGTGATGTACGGGTTCCCTTCGATCGTCCTCCATCCCGCGAAAGGCCCTGACACGACCCTGCCCGCAGAGTCTTGTCCTCCCAGGAACCAGGAGGTCCAAATGATGCTGTCTCTGGGGTCGGGGAGGTAAAAGTCGAGGATACTGTCCCAGTACGGCAACGAGAGTCCTGGGTCTATCATCCTTATCGCGATCTCGAGTCTCTTCAAGTATTCTCTATGCCAAGGAAGGAACCCTGGTCCCGAATGAGCTCCGCTGGAGGTCCCCACCTGTCTGTGCTGGTCGCTTAACCTATCGTATTCCCCGCTTTGTTTCATTCTCTGGAGGACGCTATGGAACCTCTGTCTTTCGTTTTCTGTCAACTGTCTGTATTCCTTCCTGTAGGCCTTCGTGAGGGCCCCTCCTCCCGGAAGCACACATTGACCTCCGGGTCCCGTGAGCCCTCTCATGTACGAACACAGACAACCCAGGTCCATGCAAGTGAACTGACTCGGGTTGAAGGACTGGGGTACCGCGGGGGAAAGCCAGGGCTGCTGGGGTACTCCAGGGGCGTTGACGACTGTGTTAGCATCGATCTGAGCTTGTCTGCTGATGAGTTGTCTGGCACTCTGATCCCAAGATTGGAGTTGCATACAAATCATCTGGAAAGCTGAAACAATCTCTGAATTTATAATTTTCCACCCCTTCCTCAAATTTGAACTTTGATTTTACAATGTCAGATTTTTTACAATTTTTTAAATTTCGGGTTTTATAATTTTTTCTTAAAATCTTTGTTCTAACTTTATGAATCTACAACTCTTAGTTCATTGTACCCTAGTCTGGGTGTAATTCAGGTTTTCATTTCGGAGAAATCAAGAAACTGCAATTTGTTGCGGAAGCTGTTAACGTTGAAGAAAAACGACCTCGAGACATTTATTTGTTTCTGATTATCACTGGAATTTGATTTTTTCTAGAATCACTCAAAAATAAAAATTTTTCTAAACAATAGAAAATTCTCAAATCATCCAAAAGAATCTTTTTTTTAGTTTACCAAAAAACATTTCTCAAAGGAAGAAAAAAATTGCTGATCTTGATCTAGGTACACAGGTTCCATCCAAAAAAATTTTTCTGCAAAAATGGAAGGACTATAGTTCATATGAGGAACTCGTTGCATCATTTTCGAAGAACTAGAAATCACAAAGAGGTCGTGGGTGGAGGAATCTTGAACCTCGCGGAATGAAAAAAAATAATTTCTTAAAGTTGAAACAATAGCAAAAGTACAGATGTTAAGAGGTTTCAATTTGGAAATGTACTTCAAGTTGAGTTTTTGAATTTGAAAGATCACAAAGAACATAATTTTGGGAGAATCTTTGGATTAAAAAAATTTGAGCACTTTTTTAAACTTCAAAAAATAATAGAAATTTAATTTTTAATTTAAAAAGAATAAAATTCAAAGTGATCCGGATTACTCACATGGATTCGGGGCAGTGGCACAGCTCCATGGGTTCTGAGCAGAAACTCCATTACTGTAGAAAGCTATCAGCAATCCAATCGAGAAAAACAAAGCTTTCATTTTTGAATTTTCTGAAAATGATATTCTTAAAAACGGAAGATAAAAAATAAAAATAGACTTAATGACTTTGATTAAAAATTGAACTCGTCGAATGAAGTTTCGTGAAAAAATTAAGAAATATTTGAGTGGATTGAC
>VOSG01000779.1:0-10829 GCA_009761265.1 Halicephalobus sp. NKZ332 | reverse complement strand
GTTCTGCGAAAGATTTTTCCACTTTTTAATACACTGAATTTACACCTGTCTCCGCATCTTTATTCCCTACTCGTCTCCCCAGTACCTTGCTCATCGTGATATTAACAATTTTACATATATTTTTTGAACTTCAGTTTTTGAAACTTTTCTTTGACGGTTCTTTTTCAGTCAGCTATGGGAAACTATTATGTTAAACCGGAGCGGAAGGGTAACAACCCCTACACTAGATCGGGTCTCTCACCCCCGCCGATCGCCAAGAAGTCCGGGAAAGACCTTCCTTCGCACAGATTCAACGATATGATGAGCTTGGAGATGCACATGGCCGACGAAAGAGCCCGAACTGCTGGATTGACCCCTGCTGAACGACAATGGAGAATGTGAGTTCATATTGATGTTATAGATGTATTGTTGATATATGGGATTTGAAGGAAATATGTCCACGACCAGCATCTGCACCCAGACGAACCTATTCACGTCGATGCTGTCCATCGACAGCTGAACCCAATCCGGATCATCTACCGTTGGCCCTGGGACAAGCTCTATCAGCACTTCCTGAGACCGACGTTCGGCATCTATTACGGTACTGCCATCAGGGTCCTGGCTCCGAAACTCGCCATGGGATTCCTAACTTTCCAAGTCCTCTACTACTACTGGAAATACGAAGCCAAGGATTGGACTCACTTGCGTGGTGTTGAAACGATGAAGAAGAAGGACATTCTGCTTCGTGCCAAGGAGATCGAAGAACACCACCCGGGTCTCATCGAACAAGCCAGCTTGGATCCTGCCAAGTACCGCTACTTCGGCCCCAGCTACGACAAACGCACCGCCCTCCTGAACGTTGGCGAGACTTCTAGACCTTGGTAGAAGTGTAATAGGAAGTTTCTATTGAGATTTTTATTGATGTGATATAAACATCAGTTTGCTCAAAAAATCAATTTTCAAAACTGTTAGAATCAGTTCCATATTTTCTTAGCGTTCACCGTAATTTTCCTTTTTCTTTTCAGCATGACGATAGCATGAGACGATCGAAATTGTTAATTGCAATTTTAGTGATTATCTTTCTAATTTATTATTTCCAAGATTCGGGACCTGTTTTGAAGACTAGAGAAAAATCACACTCGATAATCCTCCACTACTGTCAGTTTCTGGAAGAAAAGATTTTCGGAAATGAATCGATAATCCAGAATGATAAGGACTTTGATTTGAAGGGACTCATAGTTGCGTTCAGACACGGAGAAAGGTCTCCACTGGTGTCTGCAGAATTCAATTCTGGGAATCCGGATTGCTCGGCGTACTTCGATGTCGACAGGAAATCCTTCGAGGAATACATAGATTTTGTGAATTCCAATGATTTCCGGAGTTATGTAACGACTGACAGGATTTTCGATGAGTTTGCATGGCATCCAGAGAGATCGAAATGCATGGAAGGGAACTTGACAGCAGAAGGCGCTCTTCAAATTGTGAAATTGGGAAACTTTCTGAGGCAGAAATATTCACTGACGAGTTTATTCAAAGGAAGTCCGAATGTAACGATGAGTGCATCTTTGTTCTACAGAACTTTTCAATCAGGAATAGCTTTCGTTTCGAGTTTCTTTTTCCCTCAGTCCAAAGTCGTGGAGAAAATTTACCTGAAAGCCAGCAACACGACATATTTCTGTATGAATAAAAACTGCACTTGTTCCAAAATTGCCGGATTCAGGAAGGAATTTGAAAAAGTAAGATTTTAAACTCAAGATTGAACACATCTTCACATGACGTGAACTTTGCAGATAAGATCGAGCTTGTATTTCCGTCGTTTCCCAGAGCTCAGTGATGATTTGGATAGAATGGCGACTCTGATGGGACTCCAGAGGATATCTCATCCTTTATCCTTAGTGGATTTCGCCCTTGGTCGGTATGCCTGCAGAAGACTGCCGTTTCCCTGTTTCGACAACTCCAAATGCTTGACGATAGAGAAATTCACGGAAGCCATCGACGTGGTGGGGAAGTTGGTTCGTGAAATGTTCCCTCTTTCGAAGGATCTAAGAAGACTTTTTGCTGCTGAATCGTATCCTATTTCTCAAACGGTAGCTACAGTAATTAGGAAACTGAGAAAGTCGAGTGATCCAAGTCAGATAAGAATCTTCAGTGGTCATGACATCACAATCGTGCCTTTCATCTTCACTCTCGGGTTGAATATGACAAATTTGCCGCCTCCTTATGGTTCTAGACTGGTGTTCGAAGTTTATGAATTGAAGTCGAAAAATGTTATTAATGATTCTCTTTTTCTTCGGGTTCTGCTAAACGGAGTAGATCAGACAAACAATCTTCAGTTTTGTAAAAGCTTCTACTCTGGACTTTGTCCGGCGAGGTATTTTGAATCTTTTGTGAAAAATACGTTGTTGCAAGAAATCGCTAATATTCAAAGTATTACTGAATTATGTCAATAAAGTTGTCTTTAATTTTAAAAAGAAACTGATTTGATTTCGATAGGTTGAGTAACTTGGAAGACGAAATCGACGAAGATTTCACTTGAAACATTAGTAATGAAGGGAATTTTACTTAAGAAGTTAAGGAATCCATCGGATTATTGATTTTTAAAGTTCTGTCTTCAACAAGGTTTTATATGGAGTCAGAAGAAATGACTCGATTTTTAAAGACAGGAGATCTCTCTAAAGTGGAAAAACTAGTAGAATTCGGCTTTCAAAAAAGGGAGAATTAGTAAAATTCTCAGGAGAAAGAGAACCTGGTATATTTTAATTTAGAAAAAGAAAAATTGGTGAATTTTAATTCAGAAAAAGGAAAACCTGGGCAAAGGTCACTTTGTTTACCCGTATTGACATTTTTCAAAGCGCCCGGGAACCCTGTCTTGCAACGAAAAAGTCACAAGGCAGCTTCGAGTGCGAGCGAAGGAGCACTTTTTGATACGGTGCGCACAATCGCCGCTCTCTTCTGCCGTTGGCAATGTTCTTTCGCGTTCCCTTGCTTCTTCACAGGGAAATGTAGCTAGAAGCAGAATTCTTTTTTTGCCTCGATACTCGATGAAGGAAACTAGCGCTGCTGACTCTGTTAGCTTCCCTCGTGTTTTTATTTTCATTTTTTGTTCTTGTTTAAGAATTGAGAATTATTTTAAGTTTTTACAAGCTTATGCTAAATTCAACCGAATTGTGTTTTTGCTTTTGTTAGTATTTCGTGTGTTTTTATATGAAAATTTTTAGCTCTATTTTTGCGCGTGTAGTACTACTGAAAAAAGGACACCATGTCTGCGGTTTCCGACAACACTCAAGTGAATTTTAATCCTACTTGGTCAGTGCTGTTACAACGTTAAATGTTCTATAAAAGTTGTTTTTCCAGGATGCAGTCACCAGCTTCTCGCGGAGACAAGCCCGGATTCACTAGAAGCTCCGTCGATTCTGATGACAGTTCCAAGGTGGGTGTAACTTTGCAATTTCCAACAGACTTCACGATAAGGGCTTTATATGACACAATATATAGCGTTATCTGTGAGCTAACCGTTAATGCTTTCTATATTACATGTTTAAGGAGATGGTGGCTCCCGTGTTTGCCAAGCATCGCTACGGCCGAGAGGACATCCTTGCCTTGGAAGTCAAGGGCACAAAACCTCCCGACGGATTGCTGCAGTGCCCGTTTCTTGTAGAAGAAGGACAAGCTCCAATTATTCTTACTAGTCTCAGTGAAACGGAACTTGTAAGTTCGGGAATTATCCTGAAAGTGTGGGAAAAGTGGTTTTTAGCGTCTTCAACAAAATATTAACTCCAGCAAAGCTCTGAGTCTTATCACTCATCAAGAACGAATGAGTATCAATGGAACAGGAAATGGATCTTCTCCTAATTCTTCATGGATAACTCCTGGAACACGTGGAGGTAGACAGCCAGTCAGTCGATGGAGTGCTTTAACGACTGGAGAAACGTCCGGGGGATCCACATACGTGAAAGCAGGATTGGGGAGAGGTGGGTCCACTGCAGGGCGAGGAGGTAGCAGTACTGGAAGAGGAGGATTTCGCGGTGGATTCGACAAGTCCAACCCCTCGAATCCAGGTGATAGAACAAGAACCCGCTTCAAATCATCTGGAGAGGACGAATGGACAGTTGTTGGGTCGAAATCTAATGACAGTGGAAACGTTTGGAGAGGAACTGGGACGAATGGAAAGCCAGATCCCAGTGAAGAAAGCAATGGATTTAATCGTTCTCGTGGTTCTGGAGCAGCTCCTGGTCCTGTCAGAGGTGGAGTCGGAAGATTTTCAGGAAACACTGATCGGTGGGTTTTGGATATCGATTGCTGACTAATATAGAGGAATAATCTAGGTTCTATCCGGACTTCAAACGATCAGAGTCCCACGAACCTCAGGAGGATTGGGTTTCGGAGAATAAACCACCGGAAAGACAGATTTCTTCCAATTCACCTCCGAGAACGATTGGGCAACCTGCTTCACAACAACCATCCAATGAAACTGTTTCTACTGTTGATACAAGTAAAAATTCCTCTGAACCTGCTATTCCAGATCAAAATGTTTTGCATGGGTTGATTAACTCGGTAGCTACTCCAGAATATGAATCTTGGTTTTATTTGGATCCAGATGGACAACAACATGGTCCATATGAAGCTCCTCAGATGCTTATATGGTACAGAAGCAGATTCTTCAAAGAGGATTTGCGTTGCAGGCGTTCCAACGAGAGAGGTTTTACGACACTTGGAGAACTTATTCAGCTTAATGGAATAGACGAACCATTTGCACCACGTCGTCGCTCGGAACCACCGACGGCTATTGATAATACATGGCGTGGACAGGAAATGGATCCTAAGTTTGCAGAATCCCAGAGAGTTATTATGGAAGAGAGACGTAGATTGGAGGAACAGCAAGAGAGATTGAGAAAGGAAGAACAAGAAAGATTGGAAAGAGAGTATCGTATAAGGATGATGGAACAGGAATTGGAACGTCGTCAGGTAGAGCTCCAGAGAGTTGCTATTGCTAAGGAAGAGGAGATAGAAGAGCGTCGTCGACAACTTGCTGAATTTGAACGGCAGAGAGAGGAAGCAGAAAGAAGAGCTGCTGAACAAAGAGCGAAAGAAGCTGCTGAGTTGATACGTCTGCAGGAAGAACGTGAACGTGAGAAAAGAGAATTGGAAGCTCAGCAACGTGCTGCAGAAGAAATAATACGTCGTGAAAGAGAAAGAGTCGAGAAAGAATCAGCTATTCTCCGACAGCAAGCAATAATGGAAGCGCGTCGTTTGGCGGCGGAAGAGGCAGAGCGTCAAAGAAATTACATGCTACAAGAACAAAGAGTACGCGAAGAGCAATTGCAAAAGCAAAGACAACAACAGCAATTGGTGGGTTTTTAGTTTTGATAACTGGGTGAATCTTTGGAATTTCAGTATGAAGCTCAGAAGCAACGTGAAGCTGAAGAAGCTGCTCGTGTTGTTGCCATTACTAATGCGTCTGCCGCGAAGATTGCTCCATGGGTCACGAAGACTGTGGAAAAGCCCCAGCTTCAGAATCAACGTTCGCTCTTGGAGATACAGTTAGAAGAAGAAAGGAAACTAGCAGAGCAGAGGAAAAAGGACCAGGAAATGTTTGAACATCAACGACGTCAACAGAAAGTCATGCCCATAGGTCCATGGTCTGGAACAGTAGCTCCATCTGTTGCAAAAGTTCCACCTAAAAATGATACCGCCTGGCCAGCAATTCCACCTCCAACTGTTGCTCCTAAGAAAGAAGCTCCTAGACCTCAACAGCCTTTAACAGCACCAGCAACGACAACGACGAAAGCGAATGATAATAAGAAGAAAGATAAGGAAAAGAATAATGATGATGAATTTAAAAAATGGGCAATCAAAGCCATTAGTCAGTTGAACAAGACTGTTGGTGCTAATGTCGATGTCGAACCCTTCACTGCCTTCATTATGGGGATTGAAAATCCAGATGAGGTTTGTTGTTATGGTTTTACGGCAACCGGTAAATATGGATTTGTAGGTTGAAGATTATTTCCTTTCGTACTTTGGTGAAAGTGGACCCGTGAAAGACTTCCATAAGGAGTTCTTGGAGAAACGCATCGAACTTCGTCCACGCCCGAAACTAAATGATAAAGACGTGAGTTTGTTGGTGTGTTTTTGCAAATACAGAAATCTGTTTAGGATCTCTCGACTGCACAAGCCGCCGTTTCTTCCGCTCCGATCCAATCTGCGTACTCTTTTGCCCAACAGGCTGGGAAGAAGAAGAAGAAGACTAAAACTGGGAAAACCATTGATATTACCGTGCTTGGATTCAAGACTGCTGGTGATCCGAACAGAATTAATGCTGGTGAGATCGACACTGCTCCACCAGTTTCTCCTCCAAGAAGAAAGCGTTAAAAATTGTTGTTTCTGAAATGGATAGTTGTTGTTTTGTAGCCCTTTAATTTCTAGATACCGGCTTGATCCATCGGTGTTATCAAAATCGGTATCTAGGTATCTTTATTTACTTTGTTGATTCAGAGATCCTGAAATTTATTGTTGTCTCCTTTTGGTCTCAAATGACAAAGCTATCAGAGATGGAAAATCGGGTTTGCTTTTGTACTCGGGGTCTCAATGATGTAGATTTCCTGAGTTTTGAGATATGGAATGAAATTTGATATGGTAAATGACGATTTGGGGAGGTGGGTATTTTAAAGACAGTTTTATTAAGTGACTGAACACTTTTCAAATATAATTTTTGATTATCTGAAACAGACCAAGAGCTTGATTATTTAAAAACGAACTAGGGAAGAACTGGAGTTTTGGTTTTCTGCGGTAATTGGATTTATAGACATCCTGATGAGTGATGTATGATGAATATTGAAGATTTAAAATTGTTGACTAGTAATTTAAATATCGTCCTTTATATCCGCAAAATATGAGATTTTGAAAATCGCGGTTTTTGTATTGATGAAGAAATCATGGAGACGGACTTCAACTTAGTCGACTAAAATATGAGGAAACACGAAAACCATCCAATGGCCGATGGTACGACCTCCTAATGAATACTCTTAAAGAAGAGAGTTCTCTTTTTATCTCAATTTCTTGTATCGCAAATAAACCAACGGGCCATATCATGTCTGGAAAGTAGAAAACTCATCGAAGCGATTTCCATCCTGATCCCGATATTTTCTTTAAGGATATAGTTACTGTATTTTCGATGGACTCATCATCTTCATTATCTGCGGCAAATCTGAAAGGAAATGATTTTGAAAATGCTGTATCATGACTTTCGACACACCTATTGATAAAAAAATTCGAAGGACGTACACCGATAAAATTGTCTTTAAGAACTCTATTTTCCATTAGCTTCGACATAAGTGACTCTTTTATCAAAATTATTCGTGCTCTATTCTAATGAATTTTGGTCGTATTCTTTTCTACAACGATTCTCAAGATTTTATCATCACGAATTCACAAGTTTTTCAATCCTGTGATTACAGTAATTTTAGAGAATTCTTCATGGACGAAGGAAATCCGGACTCTTTTGGGGACGACCAAGATTATTACAAAGAATCTGAAAATCAAGATTTTGAAATGCATGAAAGTGAGGATGAAATTTTTATTGGAGAGGAATTCGGAGGACATTCAAATGACTTTTCTCAAAATTTCGGAATGAGTAATAACTATGAACACGATCAAGTCGATTTCCGTCAATCAGTAAGTTCTTAGAGAAATTAATGTTTCTAAAACTTCCTTTCAGGGGTCCATTTCGCAATCGAGTGACTATGGAACTAGTCGATGGAATCCCTCGATAGAGGAAAGACAATTGAGGAGTTTCTCTAAAGTTCCTCCGTCGAATCCACCTTTTTATCAGGAAGCTCATCAGGAAGTCCATCAAAGTTACGGTAATCTGAGGGATTCAGGTTTTCAAGGGTTCGGTGATTATCAAGGATTCCCTCAACGAGAACCGCAAGCCTCACTCCATGATCCGGGATTTTTCTCCGATAATCAAAATTCCCAGATGGTTCCGGATTCGATTGACAATAAGGAAACCAAAAATTGTCCTTATCCTCAAAGAAGAAAAAATCTTCAGCAACATCCGCGTAGTCTCTCTCGAAAGAGGTTCAATATTCCAATTCATCAAGAAAGCCATCAAACTTTGAATCTTATTAATGACGAACAAGTTCCTGGACCTGCTTATCCGACGACACTTCCTGGGCACAGGAATCAACACAATTGGAAAGTAAGAGAAAACAGAATCCACCAACAAGAGAATGAAAATACGAATGAAGTTCCTCGCTCTCATCAATTCTTTCCGACTCCTGGTCCTCGAAACGAAAATATTGAGAAAATCCGAAAAATCATAGAAAATTCCAAAAAGAAGTCGGATCGGGGAAGAAAACGATTATCGAATCCTCGACCAGAGACCCTTGCTCAAAGAGAAGAAATAGAAAAGAAAAAACAAAGATATCAAGAAATTCTTCTTTTCGCCGAAGAACTCCTCAACATTGATGAAAGAAGACCTTCGAGGAATACAATTGAAGATGAATTTCCAGATCATCAGAATGCCATGGCAAACGTGAGAAAAGAGCGAATATCAAAATCAGGAAGACCTCCGAAAGAAGAAAACGAGTCTCGGAAGTACTTCAAAAAGCGTTACGAGAGAATTTCCAAAGAATATGCACTCGTTGAAGCTTTCGTGAGATTTGTCATCGATCATTGGAGTGAAATCGTGGAAGGCACATTTTCGATACAAGATTTTGATTTTTAATCCAAAAAGATTTATTTCATCATTCATTTTTCAATATGTTTCGTCAGCAATTGCTTTAGAGATAACGTTAGTAAAGTTTAATATTGGGCGGGACCATATTCCTGAATGTCCATCACACATTTCCGGTACTGAACAGAGCATTAAATTTGGACTATCTGTAGTTGGGGATGAAAACATGCTTTCTAAAAAATAAAAGAGTATTGATCAACATGATGACAGTTCAGTTCAAGAATAATATCGCCCACAGAATCCAATGTTAGTTCTGAATCAGATTCACCTTACGATAAGTATTTTTTTATTTTGGAAATTTCATTAAGGTTGTTTTTATCATTGAATATTTTTTATCATTTCTAGCTCGTAAAATTTATAAGGTTTCCACTGTTATATTTAATATTGAAAATAAATCCCTTTTATTCTAACAAGGTAATTCAAAACTTAAAATATTGATAGTTGTACTTTTTTGCAATGTTTTCCCTATGGGTTTGAATTTGAAATTCTTCTATTTACAAAATTGTCAATTTGGAAAATATAAATCAAACGAAGAGATAGATCAGTCAAGTTCAATTTAGAAACTTTTTTGATCAAAGGACACTCTCAATTATCACTGCGAATATGACTGCGTTCAGATCGATACATGATACTAATAGCAAAACAACAACTGATTTCTAAATAGCGTTAACTTCAAAGAAAAAACTGAATTATCATATTAATAAGAAAGAAATTAGTACCCTTATCGCTTCTGAGATCCCAATTTATTACTTTTCCAGGATAGAATTAAATAATTTGTCTATAAAATGAAACAGATTATTCAAGATCAGTAAGCACAATTAAGTTTCCAAAACTTAGAGAAACAAGGCTGGTTCTTATTTCCAGATGGTCTGTCGTAGATTAACTTAGAAATTGGTTAGACTTCCAGTCGGATGTTTATTCGGAACAATTTGTATGTTCTCCTCAAAGTGGCATGAAGAAATCAGGATACTTTTAGTCCGGAAAGTTACGATCTACTATTTGATTTCAGATATCTAGAAAGTATAGCTTTTTATTTTAAGAAATTGTAAAAAAACATTAGTCGAAATGTTTTATCTAGGGTTGTAAAATTCGCACGAATAACGGGAATAATCAGATACTAAAACTGATTAAATTAAAACTGTTTTATGATTTTGCTTGATAAATTTAACTATTCTATTGTATTATTCGCAGGAATAATAAAAAATAGAAAATATTCGCGAATTCCAACCCTAAAAATATTAAACTCACAGATGATTCTTAAAAGTGACCGTTTCGGGTTCTTGTCGCAATAATTCGCATAATATCCAAGAGTTCCCGACTGGGAGGTCTGCCTTCCTCACACCTCTGTAAAAACTCGGATATGATACATTCGAGAAAATGAGTCTCTGTTTCTAGAAAAGTCAATATATTTGTGTTTATCAGAAATAGTGGATCGATACCTTCATTTTCTTGTGAAGCGATAGGGTCTTGAGCATCTTCTCCCTGGTAGCCTAATTCATTTTGTTGAATCTCCTCAAGATTCCGAGGCTCATCTACATGAATCTATACTAAGACTCATATTAGTCATTTTTATCCTTTAAATATGACTTGCCTCATTTTCATTTCCAAGAGGAGAGCTATTGGAGCTTATGTTCAATGAGACATAAGTTGGTTGAGTTATTAGAGACGACGCATGATGCTCACATCCGTATTCAGGAGATTTCATGTCGACTAAACCGTCAACATTCTTTATGAAATCCGGAGTAAGATAATGAGTGTTGTTTGTCAAACTTACATCTCCACTATCGAGTGATATATCACTTATAGGGTGGGCGTTGGCAGAAGAAATATCTTGCATGGTTCTCTTACAGACAAAAATAGAATACACACATTCGATTTATATACATATTCTAGAACCCCACCCATCTAACGCAAAACAAGTATTCTTTTCTATTTGAAATTCGGTTCACCTTTTCGAGAGATCAGTCTCCATAAATTATATGAGACTAACAGACAAAAATAGCAATCAGAATTGATATTTTTAGTCAGGGTTACTGTACGTTGACTACAGTAGAAAAAACTTATTTAAATGAGGGCTTTGAACAAGAAATGTATTACTAATTAAGTAGAAGAAGTA
>VOSG01000778.1:0-10844 GCA_009761265.1 Halicephalobus sp. NKZ332 | reverse complement strand
TTGTGAAAACGAGTTCTTTGATCATCAATTACTGCAATGAAGATTTTGATGAAAGCTTTACAATAACGAGTATCGGGTCAGTTTCTTTTTTATTTTACACTTATTTTGATATTTTTAGACCAGGCTTCCAGTTTCTCGAGAAGTTGAAGGTCAGTAACATGGACACATCCTTCAATCCCAGAATTCTTGGTTTTTTGGAATTCTTGAATTCAGAATTAACCAATTTGAAGTTTGTCACACTTGAATTTTCTGAAAATTACGATATCGAATCTGCTGACGGCAGAGAAAGAGAGAAATTCGATGCAGCTTTCAAAGCCCTCGAAAATATCCAAAAGCAAAAAGAAAAGTTAGTTTTCTACAACGAAAGAATAAAAGTCAAACTGGAATACAAAATCAACATCGTCTCTTTTTATGGACCACTTACGGAAAATCACTATATGGAACTAAAAAATAAACTGGAAAACTTCGAGGATGTTTCTCACCAGTACCCGAACATGGATCTCATCTTGGGAAAACTGAGTGATGTTACAGAGAACCTGGAATTCAATATTACCTTTTCCTTATCGCATGTGTTCGAATGACAGAAGTCCATTAGATCTATTGAATCCCAATAAATTGATCATAATGACGATGAAATCCATCAATATGAGCAATTTCTATTTCTTTTGGAATAAATGCCAGATTTCGGCAAATAATAATGACAGAAATTGGAATGGTGTTTTTTCTTAGCGAGAAGGTCGTAAGGTTCCTATTGTTTTTGTACAGATTTGCTGTAGTTTATTCATAACAAAAATAGTTAAGATAAAGGAGGGAACAAGACTCGAAGTTGCTGATCGGGTGTTCGAGACGTCGGTCACTGAGAGTAGTATATAAATACCATTTCTGGTGTACCTACCCACCCACTTCTGAGGGTCTTGGATTTTTTGCCATTCATCGGTATATATTTAACAAAAAATGTAATTATCCATTGTTATTATCACCTTTGACAACATTTTGATTTCGTGAATTTTTGGCATACCTACCTTGAACTCAGTTATTTCACAGTTTTTTTCATTATAAATGTTTATTAAAACCATTGACAAATTACGACATTACAAATATAGCTAAAATATTTCTTATTCTTATTGATTTATTTTAACTTTAGTGAGGTTATAATACACTGGTACTTATATTTTCTTTAAATCAAACACACCTCCCGTTAGAGAGCTTGCTGATAAGATACTAGTATATTAACGATACTCATAGCCTTTTAATGAATCAAGTCTTTTATTATTGACTAAACCTCATCGTTCCTCTTGCTCTAAACAATAATAAATATTCAAGAATAATTTCTCTTCAACAATGTTCAAGATCATATTTCTATCAAGTATTATCTTGTTTTATTCTGCGGCTTCTACCTGTCCTAAAGGCGCATATCCAATTCCATCTGGTCTAGGGAGCAACTGGCCGTGTATATTACTAATTAATAATCTAGTGCCTTTTTTGGATGCTGAAATTAGCTGTCAAGAACACAACGGTCATCTAGTCTCTATTTCTAATGGATTTATAAACGCCTTTGTCACAAGTGAGATTAAAACTTATATCTAAACACATTAGTAATTTTAGATTTAACAAATCCTTTCTATGGAGATCAATATTTCTGGATGGGAGTTACCCGATTGGTGGGAGGAATTTGGAAAAATGTCGACGATGGAAAAAATACAACTTACTTCAACTGGGCAAATGGGCAACCTTGGAACGATCCTGATCACCAATGCATTTCTATGGATTCTCAAGGTTATTGGTACTCAGGTTATGGTTGTAGTAAATATTTCCGGTATATCTGTGAAGTTTCTGAAATTGACGGAACATGATCTACTTCCTCCCCAACAGAGGAAAACAAATGATTTAATTGTATTTGATGAAAACTTTGCACTTGATGTTCTTTTGGATTTCATTGAAATTTCTGTTTTTAAATAAATTTTCTATTTGAAAGGAATTTTGTTATTTGTGGAGTAGAATTCGTGAATCTCACTCCATAATCTTCTTCTAGAAATCCTACTTTTGGGGACAGTACTCACAAATCCACACCATAAGTAATCTGATCGACAAAATGACTGCAGTTGGGTGGATACTCTGGAAGCTCCTCGGATGTTTCTACTCGTCTATAAAAGCGACAACGAACTAGCCAATATTGATTATGGTCAAAGACAATTTGGAGATTGAGGAGCTTTTTGAAATTCGGTTCCAGAAGAAGACTTATACTTATCGTTGTCAAAGAATCCTAAAATGTGGACAATGAATTGAGTGAAGGAAGAAGAAACTCGCCCAACACTTAATATCAGTCGATGACAAAGACCAAGCATCATATCCCCAGTAATTCTCCTTCTGCGATGTGACATTACGAGGTTGTCCCTGAACGGGTATGAGTCGATCCAAGGATTCATTCCATCCCCATCCTAGTTTACATTCACGGCCCCAAGCATTAGGCATTAGAAGAGAAAAGGTATTTAATAATAGAGAGTGTGGTGAGGAGAGGAGAATGGAGCTGGTGAATCGATAAAGGGAAACTAGAGTGATAATTGAAAAAACGAGGATTATCCATTATCAAATGGAGGGTAGATAAGAGGAACTAAAGAGAAGAGTGACAAGTGAAGAAGAAAGCGGGCGAATTCTGTTATGACACCGGCCAGTGACAGAACCTCAAGGCTCAGAAGAGTTCCGAAACTCCCATCTATTTCGAGATTCAGTTCCTTTATCTTGTTCTTTCGTAAAGTGAGTAGTGGTATAATGAACTGAGATAGTAAGGATCAATTTAGAGGGGGATCTTAACAATTATTCTTATATTTATTAATGTTTTGAATTGCATCTAGTGATGGTGGGAGAAAAATGGGAAGAAATCTGAGTGTTATCAATGGAATTTGAAAGTGTGGTTATGATCAGTTCAATTTCACTTTTATTAAGCGTTTGACTATCATAATCTAATTAGTGATTTCTATTCAAATAGAGATCAATCATGAGTTGAGTGTTTCTGTCAAGAGACACACCTTGTAGTTCTTTCAATGGATTTTCGATTTATTAATTTTTATCTGGACTCCAAGTGCTGAGTTGCTCAAACCAGGATTTCAACTCATCAGCAGTCCCTGGAAGATGATGTCCTTCATCTATATTACTCGCATGGTCCATCGAATATCTGATATAATCAGTGTAGCAGAAGAAGAGTTTCTTCAATACCGGATATATCTTCAAAAAGTTACTTCTGTCCATGGATTCGTAGTCCACTTTTGCTTTATCTAATTTGGCACAAATCTTGACAAATGACTTTTCTTCAGATTCTAAATTAGGAAGAATATCGAGATACCCAGCGTTTTTCATTTGAATTTCAATTTTCCGATAAACGAAATAGAGGTTTGATATGAAATCTGTGAATTCATCATCATTGTTCATTTTCATCCCTCGAATTAGTCCATTTACTTTGTGACAATAGAAAGATATAAGTATATCGAGATCAGGACGTTTTCCGCCTTCAATACTTTTCTTTAATTCTAAAAGTTGCCCAAAAGTCATTTCTTTCATTTTATTACGATTCATCCACACCCTGCATTTCATGTAATTGATCCATTTTCCATTAATTTCTTCCAGGACCCAAGTGTTAAGTTGTTGAAGCCAGGGCTCAATTTCCTCAATAGTTCCCGGGAGATGATCTCCTTCATCCATGTCAATTAAATTTTCTATACAATGTCTGATGTAGTCAGTGTAAGAGAAGAAGAGTTTCTTGAGTACTGGGTACATTTTGAGGAAGTCATTTTTGTCGATTGATTTGTAATCTTCTTTGGCTTTATTTAGATTAGCACGAATATTGTCAAGTGAGACTTCATTAGAGTCTAAATCAGGGAGAATATCGGGATATCCAGCTTCTTTCATTTTGATTTCGATTTTTCGATAAACGAAATAGAGATTTGATATGAAATTTGTGAATTCATCATCATTTTTGATTTTGATTCCTTGAATTTGTCCATTTATTTTGTGACAATAGAAAGATATAGGTATATCGAGATCAGGACGTTTTCCATCTTCAATATTTTTCTTTAATTCTAAAAGTTGCCCAAAAGTCATTTCCTTGAATTCATTATAGTTTATCCACACTCTACATTTCATAGAGTTGATCCATTTTCCATTAATTTTTTCTGGGACCCAAGTGTTAAGTTGTTGAAACCAAGGTTTAATATCCCAATAATCTCCCGGAAGATACTTCCCTTCATCTATGTCAATTAAATTATCCATACAATATCTGAGGTAATGAATGTAAGAGAAGAAGAGTTTTTTGAGTACTGGGTACATTTTGAGGAAATTCTTTTTGTCCATTGTTTTGTAGTCTTGTTTTGATTTATTTAGATTAACACGAATATTGTCAAGTGAGACTTCTTTGGAGTCTAAATCAGGAAGAATATCAGGATACCCAGCTTTTCCCATTTGTATTTCAATTTTCCGATAAACACAGTAGAGATATGTGAGAAATTCTCTAAATCCATATTCTTTACTGATGACAGTTTCTCGGACCTCCTGGGTCAATTTATTATACCAGAAACGAATAGGAATATCGTATTGAGAATGGTTTCCTTCATCCAGTTCTTTCATAAACTCCAGGAGTTCTCCCAGAGTCATTTCTCTGATTTCGTTGTAGTTGATGAGAACTCTGCATTTGGTCTTCTTTTGGGTTTCATAGAAATTTCTGTTTTTGAATAAGTCTCTTACCTGAAAGGAATTTTATTTGCTATTTGTGGAGAGGGCAGAATTCGTGAATCTCACCACTCTGTCGTTTTTTGGAAATCCCTTTTTTAGAAAACATATTCTTAAATCCACGCCGTACCAAATCTAATTGACAAAATGATTGCAATTGGATGGATACTCTGGAAGCTTCCCGGATTTTTCTGCTCGTCTCCAAAACTGACTTTGGAGTAGCCAATATTGATTATGGTCAAAGACAATTTGAAAATCGAGAAACTTTTTGTAGCTCGGTTCCAGAAGAAGACTTATACTTGTCCAACCCTAAAATGTGGATGATGAATCGAGTGAAGGAAGAAGAAACTCGCCCAACACCGAATATCAGTCGATGACAAAGACCAAGCATAATACCACCACCTATTCTCCTTTTGCGATGTGACATTAGGAGGTTGTCCCTGAACGGGTATGAGTCGATCCAAAGATTTGTTGAATCCCCATCCTAGTTTACATTCATGGCCATAACAGTCCATTAGAAGAGAGAGAGTATTTAATAATAGAGAATGTGATGAGAAGAGGAGAGTAAGTCTAGTGAATGAATCGATAAAGGGAAACTGGAGTGATAATTGAAGAGACGAGAGTTGCCTATCATCAAAGAATTGAGATAAGGGACACGGAAGACAACAGTGACAAGCGAAGAAAGAAGTGGGCGAATTCTGTCATTACATCGGCCATTGGTAGAACCTCGGGACCCAGAAGAGCTCCGAAACCCTTGTCTACTGCGAGATCCAGTTCCTTTATCTTGTTCTTTCGTAAAATGAGTAATGTTGAAATGGACTGAAATAGCAAAAATCAATTTAGGAGATCTTAACATTCATTATTGTATTTATTAATGTTTTGAATTGCATCTAGTGATGGTGGCAGAAGAGTGGAAAGAAATCTGAGGTTATTGATAGAATTTGAAATTGTGGTTATGATCAGAATCAATGTTATTTTTATTCAGTTTGACTATTGATAATCTAATTAACGATTCCTATTCAAACAGAGATCGGCAAGATTGAGTATCGCTGTGTTATATTTCAAGGGAGAATGAAATGCTTCTTATTTCTATCCCTTTTATGCCCGATGAATTAGATGAGGACAAGTGAGAAATTTCTCTCTGTATCTCTTCGATCCACAAATACAGAGAAGCGAAAATTGTCCATTAGGACTCAGCTTGCGTTTGACAAACTCCCCACAGTTTGTACAGATCCATCTTCTCAGATCTTGAGTGCAGTCTTCTGGACACTGTGACTCAAATAGGATCGAAGTACTCGGGAGTTGAGCTTCTTTCGCCCCTTCCATATTGACTAATCCAAATAGAATTCTCTTGTTGTCTTCTTCCCCGATGTATGGTTCAACTGCTTGATCATCGTTGATTACGTGAGAGGTTTTGTATTTAGTAGTTCGGTGAAGTATTTGAGCGATTTCTTCATAATTAGGAGGAATCACGATGACAAAACTTGTACACTCGATCCATTCGTTGTTGACTTTTATGGGAAACCAGGTGTTTACTTTCTCCAGCCAAGTTTTAATTTCATCAATATTCCCAGGAAGATGATCTCCCTCATCCATGTCACTCCCGTAGTTCACAGAGCAGGTGAAGTAATCAATGTAAGAAAAGAAGAGCTTCTTTATTACTGGGTACATGTTCAGAAAGCGTTTTCTTCCCATTGATCTGTAATTTTCTTTCGCTTCATCCAGATTGATACAGATATTAACGTATGACTTTTCTTCAGAGTTTAAATCCGGAAGAATATCTGGATGTCCAGATTTTTCTATCTTTATTTCAATTCCTCTGTAAAGGAAGTAGAGGTGAGATACGAAAGCTGTAAATCCATTGTCATTATTGATTTTGATGTCCTGAGAAAACGCGTTTGATTTCAGAGTATAGAAGGAGATAGGAATATCGAGATCAGGATGTTGTCGGTCTTTAATTTCTTTAATAAATTTATCAAGTTCTTCTGAATTCATTTCTCTCATCTCATTGTGCTTGATCCAAACATCGGACTTTAGCCAGTGAGTTGGATGAGGACATATTAGAAGCATTTCGTCGTATTCCCTCGATCCACAAGAGCAGAAGAGAGTGGTGTCTTCTTGGGATACGAAATCTCCACACTTTGTGCAGATCCATCTTCTTATATTAAGAGTGCACTCTTCTGGACATTTAGATTCAAACATTTTGGAGCCATGGGGAATTAGTGATTGTTCAAATTCCTTCATATTAACGAATCCGAAGTTGATCCTTTTATTCCCCTCTTCCCCAATGTAGGGCTCAATGACTTCTTCGTCATCGAATACTGAGATTTTTTTGAACTTTGTTGTTTTTCGAAGTCTTTCAATAACTTGTTCAAACCCTTTTGGAGTCCCTATAATTTGACCAGTGCAATTCCTCCATTCTCTGTTGATCTTCATTGGGAACCAAGTACTTAACTTCTGAAGCCAAGGTTGTATTCCCTGCCAAGTTCCTGGAAGGTGATCTCCTTCATCAATTTTATTTTCGTAATCTACTGCATATGTGATGTAGTCAGTGTAACAGAAGAAAAGCTTCTTCAAGACTGGATACATTTTCAAGAGATCATTTCTGTCCATAGACTTGTACCCTTTTTTCGCTTTATTCAGATTGGAACAGATGTTTGTGAATGACTTTTCTTGAGAATCTAGATCTGGAAGAATATTGGGGTACCCAGCTTTCTCCATCTTCATTTCAATCTTTCGATAAACAGAGTAGAGATATGAGAGGAATTTTCTAAATTGATTTTGATTACTGATGACAGTTCCTCGGACTTTCTGAGTCAATTTACCACATTTAAAACCAATAGGAATATCGTATTGAGAATGTTTTCCTTCCTTCACTTCATCCATGAATTTCAAGAGTTCTTGCAGAGTGATTTCTTTGATTTCGTTGTAGTTGATGAGAACTCTGCATTTGGTCTTCTTTTGGGTTCTATTGAAATTCTCTTTTTGAAATAATTCTCTTACCTGAAAGGGATTTTATTTGCTATTTGTGAAGAGGGTAGAATTCGTGAATCTCACCTCATTATCTTTTTCTGGAAATCCGATTTTTGGGAACAGTACCCACAAATCCATACCATAATAAATCTCATCGACAAAATGACTGCAGTTGGGTGGATACTGTGGAAACTTCCCGGATGCTTCTGTTCGTCTCCAAAACGAACACTGAACTAGCCAATATTGATTATCGTCAAAGACAATTTGGAAATCGAGGAACTTTTTGAAGCTCGGTTCCAGAAGGAGACGTGTGCTCATCCATGCCTAAAATGTGGACAATGAATTGAGTGAAGGAAGAAGAAACTCGCCCAACACTCAATATCAGTCGATGACAAAGAATAAGCATCATATACCCAGTAATTCAAAATCTTCAATATCAAAGAAAAAACCCAATGGTACAACTTATTATTCCAAAATGAGAAATTAGGAGATTGTCCCTGAACGGGTATGAGTTGATTCAAAGATTCGTTGTATCCCCATCCTAGTTTACATTCACGGCCATAGCACAAGTCCATTAGAAGAGAAAGAGTATTTAATAATAGAGAATGTGATGAGGAGAGGAGAATGAACCTGGTGAATGAATCGATAAAGAGAAACTGGAGTGCTGATTGAAGAGACGAGAGTTATCTATCAAAGAATTGAGATAAGGGACACGGAAGACAACAGTGACAAGCGAAGAAAGGAGCGGGCGAATTCTGTCATGAAACCGGCCAGTAGCAGAACTTCGAGACCCAGAAGAGCTCCGAAACCCTCATCTACTTCGAGATCCAGTTCCTTTATCTTGGTCTTTCGTAAAATGAGTAATGTTGAAATAGCAAAAATCAATTTAGAGGGCATTTTCACATCCATTATTATATTTATTAATGTTTCGAATTTTATCTAGTGATGGTGGAAGAAGAGTAGAAAGAAATCTTTGCAGTTAACCCACTCTCTATTGACTCTTGCTGGGAACCATGTACTCAATTAATTAAACAAAGATTCCAATTCCTCAGTTTCCCCTGGGAGATAATCTCCTTCATCTAGATCACTTCTAAGTTTGATTGAGCAGTTAATGTAATTCACGTAACAGAAGAAAAGGTTCTTCAAACCTGGGTACATCTTAACACACGGAGCCCCTCCTGTAACAAGGTTAGCGTTTTGTAGATTTTGAGATGCTGAATCGAGTGGTATATGAGATTTTAAAAATTGGCACGGTTTAATATGCGAAATATTAAATTGAAAATTTCATTGTTATTAATTCAGAAAAAATCCTATAACTTAATTACTAGACGACATATGAAGAAGGTAAGAAGTGAGTTATGGAGTACATTTAATTGCCTATCGAATGAGGGGTAAACCATATGCATATGTCATTTCTGAGCCAAGATATGACATTTTATTCATTATCCCCAACATCATTTATATTTGAAAAAAATCTTTCAACATATCCATTAAGAGATGTGCTTTTGATATGTTGTAGAGCAATGTTTATTACATAATCTTATAATAACAGACTAACATCTTTGCCTTGAATTTTTAGAGAAAAATACTTTTTAAAGACTTTAAAGACAATGATGCAAAATGTATTCAGGTAATTAGCGTTTAATTTCTTTTGTTTTTTGTTAATTTTTCTTCACTAATATTATAGTCAGTGAAGAAGTATACCATCATGGAAAAGAGGAAATATAGAAATCCACAAAAAATTATATGGATTACTCATCTGAATACTTCTCTGAGATCTCAACTTTGATTGCTTCTTATTCCACAGGCAATTAGTTAATTCCAAAAATTACTTTACAATTGATCTTATGTTAGTCTATAGTCTGTTTATAGCAAGTTATGTGGAGATTCATGCATTCAATTAATTTTTGAAAATTTAACAGGGTCCTCCCTGTGGTTATAATCAAAAACTCGGTTTTTGATATCTTCCATATTCTGATATCCTTCTGACACTAATTCTTAAAGCACATTGTAGGAAAGTAAATCAACATATAAATTCTAAAAAAACGCAAGAAAAATAACTAAAAATTATTATGAAGGAGATTATGTTGATATTTGCAACTTCTTTGATAACTTTTCTATTCAAAAAATCAAAGCAAAGATGTTAGTCTGTCATTGTGGGATTATACAGTAAACATTGCTCTACAACATATCAAAAGCACATCTCTTAATGGATATGTTGAAAGATTTTTTCTAAATACAAATGATGTTGGGGATAATGAAGAATTTACCATATCTCAGTTCAAAAATAACAGAAATATATGGCTCACCCCTCATTTGATAGAGAATTAAGTGTACTGTATATTCTATAAATTAGCATCTTTCTATGCTTCCTAGTAGTTAAGTTATAGAATTTTTTCTGAATTAATAACAAGGAAATTTTCAACTTAATATTTCGCATATTAAACCGAGCCAATTTTTAAAATCTCATATACCATTCGATTCAGCATCTCAAAATCTACAAAACGCTAACCTTGTTACAGGAGGGGCTCCGTGTGTTAAGAAAGTCATTTCTGTCCATCGAATTGAAAGCGTTCTTGGTTACAAATAATTATGCATAAATAGTTACAGATGATCTTTCATCTGAATTAAAATCTGGAAGGATGTATTCATATTCAGCTCTTTTCAACTTGATTTCAATTTTCCTGTAGAGGAGGTAGAGATATGATATGAAATCTGAGAATTGTTTGTCTTACTTTCCAAAAAAGAAACACATCAGATGACTCATTTTTTTTTAAATTTTTTTTCCCAAGGAGAAACTTCAACAGATTAGTTGTTTTATTACATGAAACATCAAGTAAAAAAAATATTGATCAATAATAATGATTGTCAAACTTGTATTTTCTTCTTTGTATTCTTCAATAATAATAGTGAAGATCAGGAGGAGAGGTGCATAGTGTGTCTCGATGTTTATGACTACAATAACTCAAACTAATTAATATTTTTTAAATGGTGTAATTTACTGTACATTCATTAATTAAATATATACTGATGGTGCAGTAAATGATATCCAAACGATTTCTATCTCCTAATATAGAGTGTACGTTCTTCCTATATTATCATAGGACTATTATCATTGATTCACTCCTTGAGCAGCCAAGATAAAGGAGGAA
>VOSG01000777.1:0-10866 GCA_009761265.1 Halicephalobus sp. NKZ332 | reverse complement strand
ATTCACATTGCAATGAATAGCCGATCGAGTTCCGGTGATCACGTCTTTGCAAGTTATACATGATTCCGGTATTCCAAACTTGTCCATAAAGTACTGGATTGCAGCGTCCTTAATCCATTTTGGCAGCAGGTCGAGATGTTTTGCGATTGGTCGATGCACGTTAATCCATTCCTTACAAAGAGCAGTGTAAGCATCGAAAAAAGAAGACTTTTTGAGCACGTTGTACTCTTTTACGGCAGCCTCGGCAAACTCATTTTTCAAATCGGGATTTGTTTCAGCTTTGAACGCCTCAACGATTTCCAAATAAGTCGTCCAACGATCGGTGTGAGAGTGTTTCTGAAACACGAAAAGTTTAGTCATTGATTAATGAGTAGTGCTTCTGAAAACAATTTTAGCAAATTCATCCACCCACAAAAGTAAATCTAACAGAATTTATATTGAAAACTATGCTTGAATAGTGACATGAATTTGATTTTTATAACTATTAATACATTCCAGCCATAAAACTTAATCGAAAACCTTGCCTAGATAATGTCAAACGAAAGATTTACCTTACCACAACAACGGTATCTTCGTCTTTCACGCCGACTTCATGCAACGTATTAGCGCGGATTCTCGAACCATTGAAAAACAACCGCTGATAGTCAGGATTGATCTGGAAGACGGAGGCCACCTTATCCTTCAGTTGATCAACTGTTGTCTAAATTAATGCGTTTGAATGTTAATTAAGTTAAACAACAAACCTCTTTATCAATGAAGCATTCTTTTTGGCCATGAACATTTCCGTCATGATCTTGCAAGTCGAGAGCCAATTCCATAGTTGGATCAATCTGAAATTAATGAATAAATCTAGAAAAGAATTGAATGGCGCGCAAACATTTGAAGTTGACTATAAATTGAAATAGTCAGAGTTAAAACGTGAGACTGACGAAATTTGGGAGAACGGGTTTGTTGAAAATTTATTCCCAAAAAACGGTTATCCCTTAAAATAGTAATCACGTATTATGCAAAGGTGATAGGACACTTTGCTACCAGGAATGCGAAAGAATGCGACTCGGTAGCAAAGTGTATTTGGCGTTCTGTGACACTTTTCTTTTTTGGTAAAACTATTTCAATTATTGTTAGATTAAGTTATCATTAAATTTTTTTATCTTAATCTTTCTAAATATTGAAATGGTAGATCTCTAGAGATCAAATAAGATAAAAAAAAACACTTCAACATAAATTTTCATTCATATAAACATGTGTTTTTTATTATTTGCTTTGGAAACATTTGAAGAGATATTTCAACGTATTTCATCGATAGAATAAGCATACCTATTGTTAATCAACTAATTCACAATGATTATGTAGAATAATAATAATTTAGATTGAAACAGAACTTCGTTTGAAAGATGAACATAAAATCACAAATTCATTATGTGTAGATTTCTAAGCTTTGGCTCTTTATGCTTTTTGTTTGAAAATGTATTAAATACTCATAATTAATAGGAAATTCATGACTAAATACAAAAAGTTATTCACAACAGACAATGGAAATGCAAGCACCAAAGAGTGACCCTTGTATCTCTTCGGTGTTGATATATGAAACTTCACACTTTGTTGTTATTTTGATGTTTCAGAAGAGAGCTTAATGAAAACAGATAGTAAACTCTGAGTATATATTTGAAAAGCTCTAAAATATAATAAAAACCATCAGATAACTATTAGGTAGGTCTGAAACTGATGGCACTATTTGATATATCAAATTTTATGTCGTTAGAACAGACGTAAGAAAGATAACATTTAATCAAAGTAAGAACCCTGAGAATCAATACACTTTTCCCAACGAGAAACAAGCTTGTCGATGCCGCGAGAGTAAAAATCCGGTTCTCTGGATGCGATGAATTCTTTTAGGGCATTTTCCGCATCTGTTGCATTTTTGAGTATTTTTTCGCGTAGAAAATGATCAAAGTGCTTGAAAAAATGGTAGTCGGTGGGGGACATGTCCGGTGAGTAGGGGGGATGAGGTAGAGTCTCATAGCACAAATCATGCAGCTTCTGTACTGTGATCTGTGAAACGTACGGACGAGCGTTGTCATGGAACAGGATGGGACCCTTCCTATTCACCAATGCAGGTCGTATTTCGGTCAATTTCTTGTGCATGTTGTCGATTTCCTTACAGTACTTGTCTGCCGTGATTGTTCCTCCAGGTTCTAAGAAATTATAATGGATAACGCCTACGGCAGACCACCAGACAGTGACCATTATTTTTTTTTGATGGGCCTTCGGTTTGGGGAAGTGTTTTGGAGGTTCATTCTCATCTAGCCATTGAGAACTTCGCTTCCGGTTATCGTAAAGAACCCACTTTTCATCACATGTTACAATACGATCTAAGAAGGGATCATTCTTATTGCGTAAAAGCAATGCCGAAGAGATTTCAAGTCGGGATTTTCGGTTACGATCAGTCAATTCATGGGGGACCCATTTGTCCAATTTTTTCTTCTTTCCAAGTTGACGTAGATGCTCAACGATGACTGAATGACTTACTCCGAATCCCTCTGCAAGTTCCCGAACCGTTGAACGGGGATTTGATTCAACCATACTCTTCAGAATATCATTTTCAACGACAGATGGACGTCCACTACGTTCTTCATCTTCGAAGGAAAAATTCCCTTTCCGGAACTTCTCAAACCAACGGAAGACTGTTCTTCTGCTAGCTGATCCTTGTCCGAACGCTTCATTAATTTTTCTCATAGTTTCAACAGCACTAGTACCAGATTTAAATTCATAAAGAAAAATCGCTCGAAAATGTTGCTTTTCCATCAAAGAATTCAGAAGCTAGTATAACGCTAGAATCAATAGAGAATAAGACGCCAAGAAGTGGGAATGTAGAAATAATATTGAAAATTAAAATTGTGAAAAATTTTACGAAATCAACGACACCTAATATGCTCGTTGATGAATGACATGCCCGCGCACAAGAAAAAATGCCATCACTTTCAGACCGACCTAATATTTCGAATAAGACATGTTCTTTTGTTGGATTAATTCTTTCTTCGTAGCAATTGTTGCAAAATTTCAACTTGATATCATGGTTTGACTAAAGATAATGATAAAAAATAGACAACTTCTGATTATTTACTCAAAAATATCAATTATTAGTAATAAATCACATAAGAGAAAAGTGTCACAGAACGCCAAATACACTTTGCTACTGAGTCGCATTCTTTCGCATTCCTGGTAACAAAGTGACCTCCCACCGAAGGAAAGCGATGGAATTTTTGGAAATTAGGAAGAATTAAAAATACAAACTATGCTGAGAGTTTTAATTCACGACTTTCGTTACGTTATCCATGGAGACCTACGCTTCCTGAATTTCTAAAAAGAGAACAAGATCAATTCCAAAACTATGATGACCGGATTAAGCAAATAAAAAATGGGGCAAATCGTTTTAAACCGAGAAATAAAAAATATGCTAAAATTGAAGAAATGCTTGAGGAATATGAAACGGAATACGAAAATAAATATAAAAAGGTAAGATAAAGCATAATATACATCTTTAAAATTTCTTTCCAGACAATGACACTAGAGGAGAAATTAAAAACAATGTGTGAATACTTAATGAAAGCTAGTGAATTACTGCAAGGAGTAAAAAAGAAGCAGAAAAAGAAAGGAAATAAAGAAAATAAAATAATCAACTCACATTTGGTCGAATCCGATCCAGTTAAACTAGAAACAGATATTGAGAAAATTGAGAATTATATTCAATCTGAAGTCGACTACATTGATGATGAATATGATCCTACTATTATTAGTTCAAGATTAACTTTGCGAGTCAAAATCCATGGCCATATGTTGTTCCAACAGAATCCTCCCTCCGGAGAGTCGCTACCAAATTCAACTTCGAATTTCGAGATTACATATACAAGGAATCCAGAGGTATAGGTAATATACATCAAGTGAAACGGATCTGGACACATGATGTTGCTGCTGACGGTAGTTGTGGTTATCGATCTCTCAGTTACGCACTGACAGGTTCCGAGGATAACCATCTGAAATTAAGAGAAGATATATGCGACTTCATAATAAACAAAACCATTCCTTCGTTAGAGCTAATGTTTCCAGAAGCAATATCCGAAAGTCAAGAGAAAAGAAACCTACCAAATTCAGTTCCTCCGGATCCGAGATATTGGATGACAGGAGTTGACTTATTTGCAGCCAGTAACATGCTGGAGGTTAATATCATCGTCCTCAACATCTATCATGAATGGCAACTCTATAACAAAAGTGTCCTGAACGGCTTCTCTAATATGTTCATTGATTTCAATCTGCCGACGATTTTGTTAGATAACAGTTCCGGTAATCACTTTCAGATAATCGAGAGAGTAAACATATTCTAAATTTTGTATTTGTTACTAATTGGTTATTACTAGTCACTTTTGTATCAGTTTGAATGAAGTTTTTGTACTTTTAAGCTATCAACACAATCAAACACTCACCGAAATCCTCAAGTTCCAACATGTCGTATGTCAACTCGAGTTAATCATGATAGCGGATTGAAATTTCTAATCATCCTTCACTTGTTGGCTCAATTCACTTCTTCGGAGAAAATGACATAACTATGATGATGAAGATACAATTCCACACCTACATCCTGAAAACCAATATTTGTATCAACGTTTGTAAAAAGAAAATAACACAAATACTCAGCTCGATGCTTTCTTCGAAAAAAATCATTACGGAACCTTGTCCGACGGATTTTCTCACATATATATTCGGATCATAGTCATATGCCCTTAGAGAACATCTTTGTACAAATGAATAGATGATTGATCGCATTACATGATGATAGCATTACGCGATCAAAAATATGTAAAAAAAGAAAAACACTAAAAAAGAACCCAAAGAACAACTGAAGACAAAAAAGCGTTTAAATTTTTATTTTCTCTTATGTAAAAAGTCATTTCATTTTCCGTATCTTCCACTTCTTACGGATCAAGGATTGTTTTTGATAAATTCATAGGAATTCATCCTTGGTTGATTTTTGAGTGCCCTTTCAGTTGTCGTCAGTTGTGTATAGGAAAGATTACTGCAGGTTCTTTAAATGTTCTTTGGTTTCCTCTATTTTGATCAGCTGTTCAAAAAGTATAAAAGGGACGGGAGCAAAGAAGATTTAGTTCAAAATGCTGAGAATCCTGAAATTTCGTCCTGCTCTTCAAGCTCGCTTTTTGAGCAATTCTTCCAGAATTAGTTCTCCTCTTCAAGCTCCGGAAATTCGTCGCGTTGTTTCGAATGAATCTGGGGAGTACAATGATTTCCAAAAACTCTACAATGAATCTATTAATAACCCGTCTGAATTCTGGAGAAGAATGGCTTCGGAGCTGCATTTCGAAAAAGTCTCCGATAACGGACTCGAGTTCAACTTCGATCCGACAAAGGGAGACGTCTTCGTGAAGTTCATGGAAGGATCCATTACCAACATGGCTTATAACTGTCTCGAGCGGAACATCATCAGAGGTAAGTAAATCGACATTTTGATTTCGAAAACCATTCGTCTTCAGGACTCGGGAACAAAATCGCCTACAAATGGGAAGGGAATGTTGTTGGAGACGAGTCTTCGTTGACCTACAACGAACTCCATCGAAAAGTCCTCGAGTTTGCGAGAGTCCTAAAAACTAGGGGAGTCAAGAAGGGAGACGTCGTTGCAATCTACCTCCCGATGATTATGGAACTTCCAGTGGCGATGCTCGCGTGTGCTCGTCTAGGAGCTATCCATTCTGTCGTCTTCGCTGGATTCAGTGCGAATTCTCTCGCCGAAAGGATTAAGCAGTCGGATGCCAAGGTACTCATTACGTGTGACGGCTTTTTCAGAGGTCAAAAGTTCATCCATTTGAAGAGCATTGCTGACGATGCTGTACAAATCTGCAAAAAAGAGGGACATCTCGTGAGTTCCAGTATTTGTTTGGAGCATCTGAAAAATGTTTCGAATCCCTCTGGAAACACGACAAAGGTTTTGATCAGGGACGAGGAAAACTGGGAACTCGCTAAAGCCGACTCTGAGTCTGTCCGGGCCCCGGTAGAATGGTGTGATGCAGAAGATCCCCTCTTCATCCTCCACACCAGTGGATCGAGCGGCACTCCGAAGGGAATCGTCCACTCCACTGCTGGCTACATGACCAGTGCTTACTGTAGCACCAAAACCACTTTCGATATAGATCTCCACGAGGATGTCTACTGGTCCATGGCCGACATCGGATGGATCACAGGACACACTTATGGGGTATATGGTCCCTTACTCAATGGAATTACTTCTGTTATCTTCGAAGGAGTCCCGAGTTTCCCGGACTTTTCCAGAACTTGGCAGATTGTGGGAAAACACAAAGTTTCAAAGTTGTACACCTCTCCAACAGCTGTTCGTTCGATGAAAGCTCATCCTGATGAACTTGTGAAGAAATATGACAGATCGAAGTTGAAAATCGTCGGGACAGTAGGAGAGCCGATGAATTCTTGTTCTTGGAAATGGCTCAATGAAGTTGTTGGTGAAAAAAATATTTCCATCGTCGACACCTATTGGCAAACTGAAACTGTAATTTTTAATAACGATGAATTTTAATTTAATCATTTTTCCAGGGATGTCATCTACTTACTGGTCATCCTACAGTAGCCCCACAGGACCCTTCTTGTAGCAAAGTACCCTTCCTCGGGGTCGTTCCCCAGATCCTCGACGAGCATGGACACGAAGTCTTGGGATCAGGACAGGGTACCTTGGTCGTCGATAGGGCTTGGCCCGGGATGATGAGGACCATACACAAAAACCACAAAAGATTCGTCGAGACATACTTCTCCCGGTTTCCTGGATACTACTTCACTGGGGACAATGCACAGAAGGAAGACGAATACTACAGGGTCACTGGACGCGTCGACGACCTTATGAATGTTTCTGGACATCTTCTTTCCACCGCAGAGATAGAATCAGTCGTTGTTTCCCATCCGGAAGTCGTGGAAGCTGCAGTAGTCCCCGTCGACCATTCCATCAAAGGTCACGTCCCCTACATCTTCGCTGCAGTCTCTGAGTCAGCAAAACTCTCCAAGAAAATCGCGGACGAAATCAAGTCACTAATCAGGAAAAAAGTCGGAGCTGTCGCTGTCCCGGATAATGTCCAGCTTGTGACTCAATTGCCGAAAACGAGGTCCGGAAAAATCATCCGTCGAATGCTCAAAAAAGTCGCTAAAGGAGACAAAGAGAGCGATCTAGGAGACATGACCACTCTGCATGATGAATCTGTGATGAAAGAACTATGGCAAGCCAGAGCTAGATTGAGTCCTCAATGATCGACTGCCTTACATAATTTTGTATATATTCTACGTATTTTCTGTGTAGTTTAAAATGTAGTTCATATATATTTTATTCACTCGGGTTGAGGTGTTTCGAGTATTTGTATTTACGAAGAAGATAAAGTTAAAAATGTTGAGAATTCTGAAATTTCTTCGAGTCGGTTTGTACAGAGTATAAGTGTCTTGTTGCTTTAGAAATTCTTTAACCTCTTTTTGACTCTTTCTGGTTTTTCGTTGTGTCATTAATTCCAGAATAACCTTGTTTTGGGTCATAGTAAACTTTTTTAAATTCTTTGTTCTTAATAAATTGATTCTTATTGGTGTCACAGATTTCACATTGTCCTTTTAGTTGTTTTCTTCCATTTTTAGTTAAATTTATTGTTTCAGTTTTCTTTTTGCATTTTAAATAGTAGATATCCATTTATAAATTAAAAAATTACTAAATTAGAGGAAATGTCTTCAACTGATTTTTACTCAAAAAGAAACAATAACGAATTACTTCCGAGCTCAATTAGAGCTTGTATACTTGGAAAATCTGGATGTGGCAAAATTAATTTATTAATTTGTTATTACAAGATTATTCAGATTACAACGATTTATACATTTTTTCAAAAAGTTTACATTAACCTTTGTATCAAATATCGATAAATGGACTACAAAATAGATTAAGCAAAAAGGAAATCTTGAAAAGTATTTTGAATCAAAAGTTCATAGTGTATAAGAAAGGAAGCAATCAAATAAATATTCAGTGTTTTATATTAAAAATAATATTATTGCCATGTAGTGTAACTTTGAAGAAGTTTTTATCTTTTTTAGATATTAATCTTTTTATTTTCTTCATTAAGCTATAAAAATCATGTGTTTTCAGGAATTTCTACCATATATTCTTCACTTTTCATTGTTACTTTCATCAATTTTACTTATTTTATATATGAATTTATTATTTGTTTTATTTACAACTACTTTAGTGTTAATTCTTAAATAACCATCCAATTTTATAACTCCTATTTTGTATTTCTTGCGCAAAAACTCTTTGGGAATGAGTATTCAAAAGTTGAGCCGTTGGATGTTAGTTGTAAAATGAAAACCGTCATTTACTAATTGAGAAATTTTTCATGATTTATTTTCCTCTCGTTTCAATGAAAAATGTTGTTAGACAACAACAGTATTATCAATTTTTATCACTTATGGATTGATTTTTGCTTTTCTTCCATTTCACAAAATCCCAGATAAACTTGTTAGATTGGATTTCTACCTTTGTACTCGTTGCTCTGGTAGAGAAAAAGTATGTATTAAATAATTATAACGTAGGTGATTCATTATGTTGTCCTAATTTTTATCTACAGTAAAGTATATTCTAACATAATGAAATTCAATTTCTGAGACGTTTATCTCTATCATTGATGAATCAATTGCTAGAACACAAGTTGCAGGACAAAATTGACAGAAGAAAGATAACCCATTCACAATTTGGAGAGAGTAGTGCTTGTCACTTCGTTTAATTTCTTTACTTTTGAATTGTCGCGGATATTAATTTGAGTTGTCGAATCCGGTTTTCATTCATTTACTACGTTCCAACTGCTGCACCACCAAAATGGTTCGAGACTCGGACGAAGAAACAGAGGAAACAAAAGAACTGAGTGATAAAATTGTATGCTTTGAATTGGACTTAATTCGTGAATTTGACGTATTTTTAGGTAATCTCCGGTATTTATGGTGTCTACACGCTGATTTTCAGCATAATCGGCTTCTTTTTGACCCTGGTTATCTCCGATATAACCAATCTCGCAATAGTCTATCTAATATGGTGTATTTGTGAGTGTATCACGGTCAGCGTCATGCTTTATGGATTATATCGAGAAAAATCCATCTACTGTAAACCGCACCTGTACCAAATGGTAGGTAGTTTCAGTGTTTTCTTGTAATTTATTATAAATCAAGTTGTTAATTCATTTTTAGATAGTTGGATCGGCTTTGCACGTATTCTATATTATTATTATGTTTGCTAACTTTGTGGTCCTGCTCTTCGGATCCACCAAGTTCCAGTCAATCTCGATGCTACCCCAAAATGCCGTGATCGCATTTCTTATTATTCCGCTTCTTGTCGTCAAAGTCGTGTTCGAATTCAAGTATGGTTACTTGGTTGTGTCGGAAGTTCGCAAACACCTTTTGGAGAAGGAAGAACGTGCAGCGCAAATCCAGCGAATGATTCGAATTGGAGAGGAAGGCGCTGAGAATGTTGCCTCAGTCTTCGTCGGCGTAGCTAGTTGGCTTGACAGAGTATTCGGCAACCCGGAGGCGAATGTTTAGATATTCACTGGGTTGGCATACTAATATTCGAAGTCATCGTGATTCGACCTTTGTCAAATTTCATTTCCAGAAAAGTCCATAAACTTTGTTTTTAAATTAATAGAAAATCGACTTTGTGTTTAAAAAGTATTTAATCTATAATTTTTATAAAGCATTTAAAAAAATAAAAGAAATTTATCATACATTGGCTTACGGTCATTATCAAATCTAAAACAATTTCCTTAAAATCATATTTCTCCGTTAATTTTAGAAAAAGTAAACAATAATAACCACAATAGTGTGTATTAAATTGTTGAATTTGAAAAGTTGATAATTCTATAGCTCTAGTGCTCATGTAATTTCGTAGTTCTAGTGGAGGATCCAATCCAAAAGAATCAAAGTAATAACACTCCTGAAGGTTATTCTTGTACTAGCACACCCAATGAGTGCCACTATTTTTACTCTCGTCCAAATTTACAACTCCACATTCTATTTTATTTAGGGTTGTCATGGGCAAATTGAATAGGCAAATTGATGGGCAAATGCCCGGGCAAGTTTTCAATTTGCCCGTTCCTTATAAAATTTGGGCAAATTGAAATTCGTGACTTTGGCGCGGAAATTTCACTGAAAACTGTTCGAAATACACGCCGTTGCTTGAAAATAAGTATATCCAGAGATAATAAACATTTACATTTCGTCTACACTAAACGAATTTTCTGTTTTTCACTTTTCTTCCTTGATATTTGCTTCTTTTTTCAAAAGCTTTTCGATATGGGTGTTACGCATTGTTGGTCGCGGAATTACTTCACGGAGCAGTCCAATGGCAAATTTAAATGTATTTTTTGTTCCACGGAGTATACCCATTCAGCTACAAAATTCAAGTACCATCTCCATGTAAGTCGTTTTTACTTTAACACGTTCACGACCGCTGCGTTTAAATTTTTTTGATCGGTCGTGCACGTGGTCGTAAATGCGTTTAAAATTTTAATTAATCCATCATTTTCATTTTTAGAAGCAGTGTAAGAACATTGGACCGGAGGCGCGGGCCCAAATCAACAAACTGGGCAAGGTCAAATTGCGCGATGAGTCGGCACCAAAACGTGCCAGAATTGACGATTTACCTGCTGCATCCTCGTCAACTTCACACAGTATTAGTCACTTCTTGGATCGAATCGATATCGACGATCAGGACCAATTGGACATTTTATTGACTCGTGTAAGTCTTTTTTGAAATTTCAATTCAAATTTTTCATTTTCAGG
>VOSG01000775.1:0-10891 GCA_009761265.1 Halicephalobus sp. NKZ332 | reverse complement strand
CAATAATGAGAGTTTGGAACTCCTGTTAAACCTGGCAGATGATATTTACCGTTCTCCGACATACGAAGATATTTTTCTGCATCTCTGAGGAAATCCAACTGCTCCTTCACTTTCTTGAGAGAACAACCCTGAATATCAAGGTTCTCAACTTTGAAGATATTGTAGGCATAGAGGACAGGATTTAAATTGACCGACATGCCACAATTTAAACTAAGTGCCGCCCAGAGGCCGACGCCTCGGAGAGCTCGACCAACAGCCAGCAAGTCAGTCTGCCCTCTTAAACGCTTGCATGATAATAAAGCTTACGAAGCACTTGTCCATACAGTAAGAACACACAATTTCCACACTTCCCCCGAGGTATACTAGTCAATCCTCGATGATCCATTTTCACACCACAGTCCCTATACTAACCGTATTTACATAATCAAGGCTTGTTCAGTAAAAAATATAACAATTTCTCTGCAGCCGGAGGCGAGCCTGAGATATGCTTATTGGTCGTGATTATTGTTCTTTTAGTTTCTAATATCGAAACATTTAGGATCAAACACATAATATCCAATTACATTTATTAAGGAGAATAAAAAAATAAGCACAGATTTCTTAATTTATATAATGCACGAGTCTTCCAATTACGATGGTAAAAATTTCTTTTCAATAGGTACTTCTTGAGCTGGTTCTGGAACAGTTTCGAGCTCTTTTTGACTACTCTTCGAACTTTCGGTTTTCGGTGTGGAAGAGGATGCTTGATTGTCTTTAGTTGTAGCTTCTTTTTCAAGGTTAGTGCAATCACTAGTATTGTTCCCCTTTCTCTTAGAAATTCTGCTATGTGATTCAGCACCTGATTGAAGTTGCGGAGTGATTTCGTTAATACCAATTCCTGCTTCTTTATCTTGGATGACTTCTGACTGATGAGGAGTATTGATCTCATTTCGATCAGTCATACCTTTTTCGTCAAAATTGGTATCACTCTTGGAACTACTATCTGTTTCACCAAGCAAAGATTCATAAAGTTCTGTTTCATGTTGGCACTGCTTGGTCAAGGCTTCTTCACTTTGATGGGAGGTATTATCTAAAATATCTTGTTGATTAGTTCCTTTATCTGAATGCTCAGCATCAGGGTTAGATTCAGTACTTTGATTTTCAATACTTTTGATATGAGGCTCGATTTCTTCACTGAGAACTTGAAGAGCGTGGATGGCAGCTCCGTTGCCTGTGATGGTTTCTAATTCTCCATCTATAACAATATTTGCATTGGAAAATTGTGTTCCAATCCATTTTTGAACAAATGGGATTCTACAGGTCCCACCAGCTAGAAAGACAACATTAATATCAGCAAAAGGGGGATATAATCTGTCTTCCGTTTTTGGTATACATCGAAATTCCTTTTGACTTGGAAGTGGATAATGTCCGTATTTTAAATATAATAATTGTTTCTTATTAAAATAGACTTTTAATTCATCTTCAAGCCATTTTCTGGTAATTTCGGTTGTTCCTTTCAGTTTTGAATGAATTTCCGATAAGTCGAACCTGAAATGTATTATTTTCTCATTCATCAAAGTAAAACTCTTACTCAGTTGTTTCTTGAACAGAAAGATCATGTTTGATTCTCTTCGCTGCTCCTAAAGTCCTTAATTTTACATTATTCCTCAAATCCTCTGGAATTGACTTTTCTAGTTCTTCAATTATTATATCATCAATACCCCTTCCACAGCATTCGTTTTCATTAGTCATAACTACTTTTCCAATGCAACTTGCATACCTTTTTTCTTCATTTTGTGAGATTTCATAAATTCTGCAGGTGCAAGTCCCTCCTCCAATGTCGAAAATGGCGATTTTCTTTTTATCTTTAACCATTTCAGAATATTTCTCTTTAGACAAGTAATAGAGGAGATCAGCATGAGTTTCTTCAATAATATCAATGACTTCAATGCCAGCCAATTTCGCTGCTTCAACAACACTGGATATCATGAGACACGGCCAATCAAGATGTATGAAAAACCTTGGAACCGTAATGACTGCCTTTTTCACAGATCCTCCATTATTGAATTCTTTTTGATATTCGCTTGCTACTTCCTTCATTTGTTCTAAGAAAAATGTACTAATTTCTGCAGGAGAAAATTTCTTCAAGCCTTCAGAAGTTTCTAATTCCAAACATATTTCCTTGTCTTCTTTAAAAGTGTAGTTAAAGGGCCATATTGACTGCTTTTTTTTATTCCATCGATGATAAGGATTGCAGAGTAATTTTATATCGAAAATAACATGGCTAGATACATTGTTAAGTCGTCTTACTGCTGATGTTCCAATAATCGGCTTTTTTCCATCGAATGAGATCATAGATTCCGTCCAGAGGTCTCCTCCAGCAGCATTATCAGAGGAAATAACTTGGATTTCTCTATTCCTCGAAACAGCCAAAACAGATCTAGTTGATCCGAGATCGATTCCCATTATATCTGTTTTTGATTCATATTCTTTCGCTGTTTTTGAAAAATCGATAAAGCCCCAATCATTAATAATAAAATTTGTAGGGCGTTTCCCTTGGTCAAACAGATGCATGTTTACTAACATAGAAACCTGTGGATCAGGAATTAGATGCCTTGCAAAAGCTAGTGCAACCATTGCTGTTGAATTGCCTAAATAAGTCACAAAATTGATACTTTTAAAACTACATTGATATAATTCAGAACCATATATTGAATTCACTTTTTCTTGACTATCTTCAAAAGCAATATGAAATTGGTCTACTTTCAGACCGAATATTTTTTCAATACAGTTAAAATCGATGCGGCCTGTAAATCCACAGTACCTGTTATCCACTGCATCCCACTTTACCATTCTGTCATCTATTTCTATGCAATAGTTTAAAATTATATCTCCATCTTTTTGAATCCAAATAATCCAATCCCCAACAGAGTATTCAACTTTTAAGGCCAAGTAACCACTAAAAGTGGTTTCATATTCTGTAGCGTAATAGATTAGATCGCCGTATTTCTCAAAATCTTCTTCGTCGAAATTTTCTAGCTGATCTAACTTTAAATCATGATCATTTGCAATAACAATTTTCTTAAGCGTATTTCCATAGAACTGCGTTAGTTCATCAATAATCTCATGGACAGATTTACACGTAGGCTGAGAATACTCAGATTCCTTTGCTTTTTCCATACAATAAATACTGACTGTGAAGCTATCTGAGCACCTAATAATGCTACAAGCAATTGGACACTCAATGGGAATAGTATAAGGCTGGACTTCTCCACTGAGGACTTGAAGGGCGTGGATGGCAGCTCCATTGGCTGTGATGATTTCTAATTCGTCATCTATGATAATATTTGCATTGGGAAATAGACTTTTAATCCATCTCTGAACAGATGGGATTCTACATGTCCCTCCAGCCAAGAACACAAAATTAATATCAGGGATTGGAGGACATATTTCGTCTATGACCTCTAATTTGTGTCGAGATTTCCTTTGAGTTGGAAGTGGATATTGTTTGTATTTCAAGTAGTATAATTGTTTGTTATTAAAATAGACTTTTAATTCACCTTCAAACCATTCCCTGGTAAGTTCGATTGTTTCCTGTAGCTGTGGATGGATTTCTGACAAATCGAATCTGAAATTTATTATTCTCTCACTTATGATAATAAAACTCTCACTCTGTCTTTTCCTCAACAGAAAGATCATGTTTGATCTTCTTCGCCGCTTCTAATGTTTTTAGTTTCAAATCTTTCCTTAAATTTTCTGGAATTGATTTTTCTAGTTCTTCAATTATTATTTCGTCAATGTTCCTCCCAGAATACTGATACCATTTCTCTACAAGTAATTCTTCAACATGAGTTGCATATAGTTTACCCTCGTGTTCCGAAATTTCATAAACTTTACATATAAGAGTTCCTCCACCAATGTTAAAAATAGCAATCTTCATCCCAGGTTTGATCATATCTGAATATTTCTCATTAGATAAGTAATAGAGAAGATCTGCATGAGTTTCTTCAATAATGTCAATCACTTCAATACCAGCTAATTTAGCTGCTTTTATTGTGCTGGAAACATATACATTCCAGTAAAATGGTACTGTAATAACTGCTTTATTAACAGGTCTTTCGTTAATTAATCCTCTCTGATATTCCTTTGCTGCTTCTGCCATTCTTTCTAGGAAGATTTTGTTGATTTCCGCAAGAGAAAATTCTTTCGAACCTTTGGAGGTCATTAATATCAAGCGCGGCTCTTCTCCTTCTTTAAAATTATAATCAAAGGTCCATATTGACTGTTTTGATTCATTCCATCGATGGTGACGACTATAAAGCAGTTTGGCGTCGAAAACAACATGATCAGGTTTTGTTTCGAGTCTTTCCACTGCTGCTTTTCCAATAATCGGTTTCTCCTCATCAAATGAAACCACAGATTCTGTCCAGAGGTCTCCAGGAGAAGAAGGGTCGAAGGGAACAATTTGAATTTGATTATTCCTCGAAACAGCCAAGACAGATCTAGTTGATCCGAGGTCGATTCCCATGAGATCTGCTCTTGGTTCATATTCTTTTATTAACTTCGGAATGTGAATGAAGCTTCGGTCATAGCAAAAGAAGTTTTGAGGGCTCTTTCTTTCATCAGTTTTTTGGAAGTCAATGCATATAGGAATCTTCGGATCAGAAATTAGATATTTTGTAAGGAGTAGTACTTTATGTATTGGGTGTGTATCCACCAAAGAAATAAAGTTGATACTTTTGAATTCATGCAATTCAGAACTCTCTAACGTGTTGTTTTCTTCCGGGCGATATTGGAAAACAGCATGAACTTGATTCATTTTAAGATGAAACATATTTTCAACATGTTGGAAGTTAGTAGATTTAGTTAATGTATGTCTTATGTCCAACTGACTCCAATTCATTATCCCTCCTGTAATTTTAGTGCACTGAAGTAAGCAAATCTCACTTGTTGAATTAAAAAATAGAATCCAATCTCCAACAGAATATTCAACAGTTCGAGTCAAGCAAAATTGAAAATCCAGCTCTTCTTTTGTAGCGAGGTGAACCAGGCTACCATATTTTTCAAAGTTTTCTTGTTTGAGATCTTCAGAATGATCTGACACTAACCCAGAGGCATGTGTAATGACAATGGCCTCAAGCATACTTGGATAGCACGCTATTATTTCGTCGATAATTTCGTCAATGGGTTTCATGCTCGGTTCAGAAAATACAAACGTATCCGACGCTTGGATATCACAAACGGTAAATAAGGATCCCTTATCAAATTTAACAATAATACAAACATTTGGATTTTTGATAGGTGTAATATAAGGTTCGAATTCGTTACTAAGGACTTGAAGACCGTGAATGGCAGCTCCAGTGGCTGTGATAATTTCTAATTGATCATCCATAATAATATTTGCACTGGGAAACTGCTTTTTAATCCATGTCTGAATAAAGGGGATTCTACAAGTTCCTCCAGCCAAGAACACAATCTTCATATCATTTACTGGAAAGTGTATTTTACCTTCTACTGCAGGTGTGCACCGAAGTTCTCTTTGAGCTGGGAACGGATAGTTTTTATACCTATAGCAACCTAACTCTTTATCAAAATAAGCTGCTAGTTTTCCTTCGAACCATTCTCTCGTAATTTCAGTTGTTCCATTCAGCTGTGGATTAATTTTCGATAAATCGTACCTGAAATTTATTCTTCTCTTATTTATCGAAATAAAAATCTCACTCAGTCTTCTCCTCAACAGAAAGATCGTGTTTGATTCTCTTCGCTGCTTCTAATGTCTTTAATTTCACAATATTCCTCAACTCCTCTGGAACTGATTTTTCTAGCTGTTCAATTATTATCTCGTCGATATCTCTTCCAGACCATAAATCATTACCAGCATGTAATAATTCTCCAACACAGGCTGCATATCTTTCACTCCCATGTTGTGAGATTTCATAAATTCTACCGATACAATTCGCTCCTCCAATATCGAAAATAGCAATTTTCGTTCCAGGTTCGATCATCTTGGAATACTCCTCACGGGAAAAATAGTATAGAAGGTCAGCATGAGTCTCTTCGATAATATCAATGACTTCAATATTAGCTAATTTTGCTGCATTAATAGCGCTGGAAATCACAGGACCTGGAGAACGGTAAGATAATAAATAATGTGGAACTGTGATGACTGCTTTCTTCACAGAATTTCCATCATTAAACCCTCCCTGATACTCATTTGTAGATTGGACCATCTCTTCAAAGAAGATTTTATTAATTTCTGCAAAGGAGAATTCTTTCAATCCCTTAGAGGTCATAACCTCCAAATGTATCTGTTCTCCCTCTTTGAAAGTGTAATTGAAAGGCCATGTGAGCTGCTTTGATCTTCCCCACCGATGACCACGATTACAGAGCAATTTAGCATCGAAAACAACATAATCGGGTTTAGTTTCGAGTCTTTCCACTGCTGCTTTTCCAATGATAGGTTTCTCTTCATCAAATGCGACCACAGATTCTGTCCAGAGGTCTCCAGGAGAAGAAGGGTCGAAGGGAACAACTTGAATTTCTCTATTCCTCGAAACAGCCAAGACAGATCTAGTTGATCCGAGGTCGATTCCCATGATATCTGTTTTTGACTTATATTCCTTCACTAGTTTCGGAACATGGATGAAGCATTGGTCTTGAATTGTGAAGTTTCGAAAACTATTTTCTGCGAGAGATATGTGTGTTTTAATGAACATAGAAACCTCTGGATCAGAAATCAAATATCTTGCAAGAATCACTGCAGTTGTTGCTGATAAGTTACCCACATACTTACCAAAATTGATACTTTGGAGACCATATTCATACAATTCGGAACCATATAATGAATTAATCTTCTCCTGACTGGCTTCAAAAACAGCATGACACTGATTTATTTCGAGACGGAACATCTTCTCCACCCATTCAAAATCAATCCGGTCAGTGAATGTATGGTGTCTTTTATCCAAGCAACTCCACTGCGCTATTCTTCCTGTAGTTATTGTATATTCATACAATCCAATCCAGTTACTTCCAGAAAAGTACAGAATCAAATCTCCAACAGAATATTCAATTTTTAATTCCAAATAATATTGAAAATCCAGTTCTTCTTTTGTAGCAACATGCACTAGATCACTGTATTTCTCTAAAGCCTCTTTTTTGAAATCTTCCAATTGATCTAAATTTAAACAACTTTCATCTACGACAATCTTCTCAACATCATGTCCATATTTTGTGATTAATTTATTAACGATCTCTTGAATGGGTTCATCCTCAGATCGGGAATAATCAGATTCTTTCTTTGTTCTGACATTATAAATATAAATTTTGAATTCATTATCCTTCTTAATAATACCACAAGTAATAGGATGTTGAGTGGTTTTAATATAAGGCTCGACTTCTTCACTGAGAACTTGAAGAGCGTGGATGGCAGCTCCAGTGGCTGTGATGATTTCTAATTTATCTTTGATAATATTTGCATTGGGAAATTGTGTTCCAATCCATTTTTGAACAAAAGGGATTCTACATGTCCCTCCAGCTAAGAACACAATATCTATATCATTTAATTGAGAAAAAGATCTAATGTCACTTTGCTTGCTTTTGCATCGAAACCATCGTTGGCTCGGAAGTGAATGCCGCTTGAATGTGTCGTATTGTAATTTGTAATCCTTAAAATAATTTTCTAACTCTCTCTCAAACCATCTCTGTGTCAATCCAACAGTTCCTTCAAGAGATGAATCGATTTCCGACAAATTATATCTGAAACACATTCCTCATTAATTGAAATAAAAATGTCACTCACTCAGTCTTCTTCTTCGAAGAAAGCTCATGTTTGATCTTCTTGGCTGCTTCTAATATTCTCAGTTTGAGATTACTTCTTGAACCCTCTGGAATTGACTCTTCTAGTTTCCTCATAATTATATCGTCAATCCCTCTTCCAAGATATTTGCAATCTTCATCGACAGGTTCAAATACTTCTCCTATACAAGTTCCATATCTTTTGTTTTTATATTCCGAAATCTCATAAATCCTACAACTGCAATTCCCTCCTCCAATGTCGAAGATGGCGATTTTCTTTTTATTTTTAATCATTTCAGAATACTTCTCGTTGGATAAATAATAGAGGAGATCAGCATGAGTTTCTTCGATAATATCAATAACTTCAATATTAGCCAACTTTGCTGCTTCAATAATATTAGAGATTAGTGGATGCGGATATGTTATTAATGGATAGTATTGGGGAACTGAGATTACTGCTTTTTTCACAAATTCTCCACTATGAAATTCATTCTGATATTCACTTGCTGCTTTCTTCATTTGTTCCAAGAAAAGTTTGTTGATTTCTCCAAGAGAAAATCCTTTTAAGCCATTAGCGGTCATCGCTTCTAAATATGGTTTTCCTCCTTTCAAGCTGAACTTGAAAGGCCATATTGATTGTTCTGATTTGTTCCAATAATGGAACTGACTCCAAAGAAGTTTCATGTCGAAAATAACACAATCAGGTTTAGTTCTGAGTCTCTCAACTGCTGCTTTCCCAATGATCGGTTTCTCCTCATCAAATGAAACCACAGATTCTGTCCAGAGTTTCCCAGGAGAAGAGCTGTCAAAAGGAACAATATCAATTCCTCTTTCTCTCGAAACAGCCAAGACAGATTTAGTTAATCCGAGGTCGATTCCCATGATATCTGTTCTTGATTCATATTCCTTCACTAATTTCGGAAAATGGACAAAGCCCCAGTTTTTAATTGTGTAATTTTGAAGAATATTTTCCGTGTCAGATACATATGTTTTAACTAATGTGGGAACTCCTGGATCAGAAATCAAATGTCGTGCAAGAGCCAGCGCACTTTCTACTGACGAGCCACCTAAATATTTAGCAAAATTGATACTTCTGAAGCCATATTCATATAATTCAGAACCATATAATGAATTAATCTTCTCCTGACTGTCTCCGAAAACAGCATGACACTGATTTATTTTGAGACGGAACATCTTTTCCACCCATTCAAAATCAATTCGATCAGCGAATTTATGGTATCTTGCATCTAGCTGACTCCACTGCATTATCCTTTCTTCAGTTGTCGTGCACCCATACAAAACAATACAATTATTTGCAGCGAATACGAGAATCCAATCTCCAACAGAATACTCAACTTTTGATTCCAAATAATCACTAAAATCCAACTCTTCTTCCGTAGCAAAATAAACTAGATTGTTATATTGCTGGAAATTTTCTTCATTGAAGTCATCTAATTGATCTAAATCGAAATTAATTGTGAAGACAATGCTTCCAATATTACTTCCATATACTGCAATCAGCGAATCAATAACTTGATGAAGAGAGCTGTTTTCAGGAGGGGAATAGTCAAATTCTTTTGTTTCAACATTATAAGTATGAACTTTTAGTCCATCGGAACATCTAGTAATACCACAAGCAATTGACATGCTTTCGAAGTAAACACTAATAAGTTTTATTTTGGGTATCAATGAATACCTTTTTTATCGGCAACATGCTAATCACTTTTCTCTTCTCTTATCTCACTCAATTATGGCTGTCCTTTCTCTGCTTTAAAGCCGATAATGATAAAAAAAATATCGTTTCTGAGACTGAATCACATGTAAAGAAGTTTAAAAGTTAAAATACCTATTGCTTTATTTTTAATCCTGAGTACATTGGAGCTCTATCATCCATGCGAGAAACAATTAACTAGAGTTTAACTAAATATTATATCAATTTTTAAAAATCGTAATGAAAAAAGCTAATGGAACATAAAGCCGAGTGAGGAATTAAAGAAGCCTGCTAATCAGCTATCATCAGGAAAGATCTGTTGAGTAAGGACTGGAAAGAAGAAAATATTATATTGCACTTGACATGTACCTCAATATTAATACTGATTTTAATTGTAACTTATCCAATGAATATAACATCCTTTTTAAGAAATTTATAAATTCTTCACAAAAAATTAATTTAGTTTTTGAATCTATACTCCAGACGAAATTTCTCAACTACTTGACGCACCTCGAAACCTTTTGTAAACTGATAAGAATCAATCAATTGACAGAAGACACTCCAATCAAGGAAAAAATGTTGAAACAGCTTTAAGATAAATCCAAACATCAGCATAATTTTGAACAAATGAACTCATTGTCACATAAGTCTACCAAGAACAGTGATATTGTTGATAGCTTTCCCGGAAAGGAATTATTTTTAATTCTGAAGTAAAAAATCTATTGGGTATTCAGATATTATCATGGCCTACAACTTTACTCCACCTGAATTGAAGAAAGTTGCTGGTCTTTCTCGAGAGGAGCTGGAAGCTGAATTACAAAAGCTGACAGGAAAGGAATTAACACGGACTAATCAACGTATGCAAGCTTTAATTGAAAGAAAATTAGCGGAAATCGGACCTGATCATTCTCGTGAAGTCTCTGAATCAAATAATAATTACAAAAGTAGGTTTTTTCTGTTACGAAATTTTCTAATTAATAAAGTTTTGCAGACTCCATAATATTGAGAACTGATCAAAAAGTCAAACAAATGACTCACCAATCTTCTACGGATATCTTTGATCAAATACGTTCTTCTAATGCTGCTGCTTCTGAAAATATTCCAACTGAAACCCCAGAAGGGTTTAAAAAAGGAACAAGACTTAAAGATCACCAAAAGATTGGCCTGACTTGGATGCTCCGTCGAGAAAGTGAGGTTCCGCGAGGAGGTATCCTTGCCGATGATATGGGGTTGGGAAAAACTATATCAATGATCGCCCTCATCTTGGCCCAGAAAAATGCCAGGAACAAATCGAAAGAAGGTGAACTTCGAAATGCGTTCAAGGAGTATTCAAATATTCATCCTACTTTTTCCACCTTGATTGTGGCTCCGAAGTCGTTGATTTACCATTGGGAACAAGAAATTAAG
>VOSG01000774.1:0-10913 GCA_009761265.1 Halicephalobus sp. NKZ332 | reverse complement strand
GATTACATAACATTCAGAACTCATACCTGTTGGCATTGAAGATTTTGTCGGCGAAGGACTGAGCGAAGGCTCCAGTGTAGTCTCCTTGGTTTGAAGAGGGCAGAACACAACCAGTATTGTTTCCAACTAATTGTTGAAGGGTATTAAGATTGGAACCATCTCCTTGGTATGAGATAGCCACGATCTTGTAGTCACCAGATGAGAGGATCGTGGAGGCTTGAGTGATAGATGATGGAATAGGGGTACTGGTGGTGGTGATGTAGACAATCAGATGGTTTTGAATCGTGTTTCTGTACCTGTCTCTCTTGAACTGTGGAGACTCAACAAGCTTTAGGGCCTGAGTAAGAGCTGATTGACCAGTTCCAGAGCTTGATGCATTTTGTGGATAACCATAAGTGAGAGTATAATTAAGAGCGTTATAATCGGCAATACCATTGAAATTACTGAGTAACGGTGCGAATCCTTCATCGTCTCCATAAGTAGTGACAATACCAACTTGAATACCCTTCTGGTAGCCAATGTTGAATTGATTTAATGCATTCAGAATGAATGTAGTTGTATCTTGATATTGAGATTGGGTAACAGCTTGAGAGATATCAATGATGAAAACGACATCAGCATTAACAGAATAATAATTGCTCGTGGTCGTTGTAATCGGGTTAGGTGAAGTAGTTGGAACACCTCCACTACACTTCATATTAGCTTCGATGTTGGCGATAGTTGTCACAGGATCAGACCAGACAACGATGTTCAGTCCATTTACTTTCTTGTAATTTGTCTGATTGATATTTGGATCAACCAGGACCACAGTGACCGTGTTTCCATTGACTGTCAGTTGGTTTGTGTAGTTTTGAGCATCAGCAACCTTTAAGTTTGCTAGAGCTGATCCAGCAAAGATAATAGTATTCACTGGCAGTCCGTCTCCATAATTGGTAACTCCTTGATTAATGAAGAATTTCAGTGGCCTGAAATCAAAATTTCGTTGAAGAAAGAGTTTAAAGGAACTTACATTGTAAAGTCGGAGTCGGTGTCTTGAGTCTGAACACTTTCTACTGTAATATATGCGATAATACCACTGATATTAGCTTGTCTCCGAGATGCATAATTTTGAATAGAATATTTAGAGAATGAAGCTGGCTGAATATCTATCGGGAACACTGGTTGTAAGAATGGGCTCAAGAGGAAGTTTCTCAAAGATTCAAATTCATCACCCGATAGCTTCTGAGAGACATCATAAGAGAATGGAATGTAGGATTTACAGGTATATGCTGGTATACCAGTGGTGTTATTAGCAGAAGTTGTCATCTGCGAAGTTGTGGGTGTTGTCTGTGTAGAAGTCGATGTTCCAGTCGGAGGAGGTTGTGTTGTTAGTGGAGCCAGTGTACTAGATCCATTGTATCCACTACACTTGGTGTAGAATTGTCTGGCCCAAGGAGCGCCTCTGGATCCGATACCGAAGACAGTAATGAAGTATCCATCTTCGTCACAAGTGAAGGGATCTGAGTACCATTCGTAGAAGCAGTTGAATCTTCTGTAAAGCTGGACGTATTGAATTTCTCCCAATGCTGAGCGAGTGGTCCAGAATTGTGCATACTGTACTTCAACTCTCTCATCAGGCATGTGGATGACGAGCAGATTCTGTCCGATGTTGGGGACGGGGGAGGAGTTGTCGAGGTTGCTGGCGACACTTCCGTTAATAGATGGAACAGTAATGAAACTGGGATAGATCTCAAATCCTCCCTGAATTCTGACTTGGACCATGCAGATTCCTGAATCGGAAATGGAAAGAGCGTAGATGCCTTGACCGGCAGAGGGGAAACTGTAGAAGAAGAGATTCTTGTCTGCATAGAATGATTTTGGAACCATTGTGCTGCCGTCTGGACTGACGATAGAAGGTTCTCCAAATTCGGCATAGATGTAGAGGTAGACAGTTTGCACGTCTCTGTCGATGGGGAAATAGAAGACTGTTCCTGTACACTGGTGAGATTGATTTGTCAAGGACGGAGTTCCAAGAAGACTTCCGTTGTAGAGAGTTGGGAGGTGGGCACCAGCAAAGTTGCTGATCTCTCCAGCGTCAATCAAGTAGGTGTTTCCACCGGTGGCGGCAGCGAGGTTGGAGATGTACATGGAAGATCCAGTGGTAACTTCGTTACTGCAAGAGTCGCTAACGATAAGAACGTAATTGATCATGACGTCTGTATTGGCGGCGTTGTTGAAAGCGGTATAGATGCTGTTAGTAGTATCATCTGAACTACTTCCTCCGGTAGTAACCAAGTACATGATGGATTGAGAAGGAAGATCGCTCGTTGCGACAGTGGCGATTGCGGCAAAGATCGGCAAGCTACAGTTATTGTTGTTAGACAGAGTACCGGTGTTCGTATTGTAGAGATTGACGAAATCATTCACGTTGGTGGCGCTTCCCTTGCTTATGACTCCGTTACTGTCAAAAGTAACGAGGATGTACTGACTGAACCAGTTGGAAGAAGTAGCGCTCGTGACATTATTGAGCATAGTCGTGAGGTCAGCTCCGAATTTCTGGACAGCCGCTTGGTTCTGAGGTGTAGTTTCAATAACGACAATGAAGGCCTTTCCGTCATTGGAGAAAGTAGTGTTCACAGGAGTGAAGCAGTAGTCGAATTGACAGTTGCGACCGGCGTATCCACTCGGGCACTGACAAGTTTTGTCGGCAGTGTTGACCAATCCTCCATTAACGCAAATCGGGACTTCACAGTAGGTACCTTGGTAGTATTCATCACAGACACACTGACCGTTCCAGTAGAGACCGTTTCTGCAGGTTGTACTCGAGCCTTGGGTAGTCGAAGTAGTTGTTGATGTTGTTGTGGTTTGAGGTATGATAGTTGCAGAGCCGTCAGTTTGGTTGACACCACAGACAAACGAAATAATACCATAACAGTTACTGTTATACCAGAGTCCATTCATATCCATAGAGACACATCCGTTCTGACTAGTTGAACTAGCTGGTTCTTCAGAGGCCCAGTCGAAGAAAGTTGTCTGTGATCCATCGTCGATATTCTCCCATCCATTCCTAGATAAGTTGCTCACTCCAATCCAGAACTTCTTTCCTAAATCTGTACTACCGAAAGCTAGTTGAGCACTTTCTATAAAAGTATACATAATTATCCTGAATTAGATTTTCAAATGACTCACGTGCAATGAAGGCATTAACAAATCCATTTTGTACAGACACAAGATGACCTCCATTATTAATGCATGTACTCTCAGCTATCAGAAACCCTTGTTCCGAAGAATCGAATAAAAGACATGGCCACTTGCTTCCAAAACTAGATGGCACAGGAGTTGTTCCGTCAGGGCATTTTGCGAAAGAGAAATCCAAAAACAATGGAACAATGAAGAGAAAAAGCATTTTCTAAAGTTTAGAAGTTTATCAAACCTTATTTAAGTGAACAACGATAATAAAAAATAGTTGCTGGAATCATCATAACTGATAATGTTCATCATTAAGCAATTTTACGATGGCGATATGGACATTAAAGACACAAAACTAAATAAAAGCTCTTTGCTGTGACTAATTCACTCACATTTTATATACTCTGTAACTTTTGAGGAATTGAAATTTCCAATCCGATCCAGTTCAAGATATTATTTTTTAAATCTCATCTCTTTTCCTCCTCCACAATATATCAATCCGTTACTAAAAATCCAGTCATTTCTTAGATATAGGGTAAGGCTAAAAATTCACATCTCTACACTCCAGTGTCGTCCAAACATATCTCCGAAAGCGTATTTATAAGAACAAAAACAATGGCATTACCCGGATATTTTTCATTTCGATAAATATGAAATCAATCAGTGACAGAAATATCTCCACTTGCAGTCGGTTGAGGATCTGTAGACTCTGCAACTTGTTCTTCATCGTAGCCTTGTTCTTGTTCCCCAGAGGTCTCCATGTAGGTCACTTCCTCGTACATTTCGGATTCTTCTTCGATCTCGTGTTTTCTCTTCTTCAATTTCTGACGTCCGTGATTCCATCCTGGGAAATTCGGCACGTCGATTACCTTCGCCTCGGTCTGATTCGTCACCGAAGTAATCCGGGAAAGTGCCTAGAAGAAATAAACAATGACCAAGGAATATAACTAAGGTTCAACTTACATCTTGATAAGCTTCGAAAGGCTGAAGAAGTCCTTCTTTCACGGTTTTCCTCGAACTTCTGTCTATCTGCTGAACCAAAAGCTGCTCGTCTGTCCACGGTTGACAATCAGGATGGTGTTGTGGGAATTCCTCTCCAACGACTTCTCCATTGCAAATAATCAATCTGGCTCTGATGGCTTCTGGTCTTCCGTCATCTCCGTTGATCTCCACGTTTTCGTCAATTTTGGACTTCTTTTTCGCCAAAGTGTCACATCTGGAACACCTGAAGTACAGTTTCCTTCCGTCTTTGCTCCTGTTCGTCATTCTGTACTGTCTCTTCAGTCCGTTTTCGTCCTTCAAATTCAAAATCGTGGGTTCCAGTTTCGCGGAAAGCACCAAGTACATCCCGTTGCTCTTCATGTGTTCTATGTCCGCATCTGGGATCGGCAGCATCGGGTCGCTTCTTCGAGATCTCCGACGAGAATTATTCGATTTCGAAGATGTACTGAAAAATCACATTAATCGTACCATATCACGAAACTACAAATGGATTTTTAGAAACATTTCGTAACCAATTTCAAATTTTGAGTTTAAAGATAGGAATAAAATGAATTCAAAACTTACTTTAGCTGACTGACACTGCTTTCTTCGAACTCGTCGATATCTTGTTTTATCTTCACCGGCTTCGATATTGCGCTGGCAGCACTGTAGAACTGTGCATATGTTTCGTCGTCAGTGCAGAGAATTTTTATTTCTTGAAGTTCATCGAAGTAAACACTGTCGGCAGCATATTCTCGGAAGCATTTCATCAACTCGGTGGCAACCCAGTCGATGGCGCTATTGTTGATGATAGCGGGGAAAACCTGGAAAATAAAGTTGAAGTTAACCCGTATGAAAACAAATAGCCTACAATTCTCGAATAATGAGCTTCTACAGCGACATCTATGGCGTTCTTGCAGTACATCTTCATCAACTGAGCTTCCAGAGGATTTTCGGAGAAAGAGAACACTGGAGGAACAATAACATGGACGATAGCTGGAAATTCATATACAGAATTATTTGTACGGATTTATATATGAAAATAATCGTGCAGGTTTATATATGAGAATACTCAGGTAAATCCACATGAAAACTCACCTTTGAAATTTTTCAACCCGAAAGCGGGAGTGACTCTGGCGGATCCGAGCGAGATCCTCTTAACTGACTTCAATGCTTCTTTCAGCTCATCTCCAGCGTTCTCCTTGACGTAATCGAACCATCCATAGCCGGTTTCCAGTCCGGGAGCACAGAAACGGACGATGACGTCGGCACTCGTGGATTCCAAGGAATCCTGGATGATGAAAACTTTGTCGCTGGACTCTGCAGGGCGATTTTCGTCCGATTCCATCTGGAAAACGAAAAGTAGGGGAATTTCAACGATCTGAATGTCACAACAACCAAAAACAGCATTATTTCAAAACCATTTAAAAACAGACTTCTTAAGTATTCCAGAAAACTCTATGACAAGGAATTGTAGATGTTATTCTGGATTTTATGAGATTTCAGACAATTTCGGATATTTTCAAAAAAGTTTTTAAAAGTCTAAAAATAAAACAACCATACAACTATAGAAGAAAATTTAAAACATTCTCAAGACGAATTTCCAAAATGTTCTAAAATTACTATATTGGTCTGAGAAATTTTTGCTGGATCTTTGAGAATTTTAATATAACCAAAATTGCGAAAGAGAAAGAGCGCGCAAATGGCAAAACGGGTTTCGAAAGCAACAAAGAGACCATTTTCGCGCCGGGACCACGACACAGGCATATAGACATCCATACAAAGTTCTTAGGAATCTTTTTCTTCGTCACTTGGTAAAAATTTTTGATAACTTTTTTTCTCCATTGTAGTTTCATTCTTTATCTTTTTAAGAGATAGAAGATTAAAAAATGATTGCTTGAGTACAGTATGTTAGTTCGGTTCTTTCCACTTTATATTTAAAAAGACTTTCAGTTATAATCCTTTCCCAGACCTACTCTTTTATTTTTATCAATATTTCTTTTATCTAAAAACCTCATTTAGAAATTTTCCAAAAGAGAAATGCTGTTGGTCTTTATTATTTTTCTACTTTTCGAATTTTCTCTCACAAAATGTCCTCCGGGAACGATCTCCATACCTTCCAATTTAGGAAGCAAATGGAATTGCCTGCTTTTCGATTTTACCAGACACACATTTGTATTAGCAGAGCATGAGTGTGTTCTTCATGGAGGTCATCTGGTTTCCATACCGAATCAATTTTTCGATCACTACATTGGACGTGAGTTACTTGAAGACTTGAGTTGGAGTAATTTTGGATAACTTTATAGATGCTGGTAATCTAAGCTTCGGTGGAGATCCAAAAATGAGATTCTGGATTGGAGTAACCAACTTGACTGGGAACGGATGGCACAATATTGACGATGATTCCAACATAGCTTATTTCGATTGGGCCTTCGGGGAACCGAGAAACTCTACTCACGAACAGTGTGTCACCATTGATATGAATGGGCTCTGGTATAATGAAGAATGTTTCAAAAATTTTCCGTTTATCTGTGAGGTTAGTGAAATGAACGTTCTTTCAACTACTGTAGTTTTGACCACAACCTCGTCTTCTACCATAAACTGCGCTAGTGGGGGGATCTTGATAGATGGAAATTGTATTTGTCAATCTGGATGGACAGGAGAATACTATACCATACCCATCTGTCACAGCAATGGAACTCTGGATCACTCGGGACACTGTCAATGTCCCCGGGAACTACTTGTCAGGAAACAGCTCTGATTGGAGTGTTGTTCGACTTCTTACGGAATCTACGAATGCCAAATTCATGACACTCCAACCTTCCAACTTCTTCGTCGGATTGAAACTGATCCCCACCTGGTACAGTTCCCAACTCGTTTACTACAAGACTTTCTCCGACTGTACATACAACGGCTCCATCTTCGCTCCGATAGATACTTTCGCTCAGTCAATCCAGATTTACCTCAACGGAAAGAACGCCGGAAACAACGGAGCTTCTTCGACCCTCTACGTCCAGCTCCCGAACGGAACAATGTCGAACCTTGCAACTGCTGTGCTCACTGATACCGCCAATGGCTTCGGAGTCTACGACGTCAGAAGACCTTGTGATGCTGGATGGGAAATGTCAGAACCTTCGGTTCCTTACTGCTTCCGAGCCTTCCAATCCAATCAACCGTGGAATGCTGCCAGACAGATATGTACAGATACTGGAGGGTTCTTGGTTGACGATATGAATCAAGCTAAAGATGACTTTATCTCAGAGTACACCATGGATAATGCGACTTGGATCGGATTGAACAGTTTGAATGGCACCTGGACCTGGGACAGAGGAGTCGGACAAACTGGTGATTCTTATGTAAGATCTTCACTTTAGTCTTTATTCATAATTTCTCTTTAGAACGGTTCCATTTTCGGTCCTTGGGCGAACGGAGACTCCAATATCGATCCCAACAATCCTTGTGTCTACCGTGGAAGTGACAAATTGTGACACAAGACCAATTGTACTAACACTACCAACTTCTTATTATGCCAAAAACTCAACTACTCTCCAGAATTCATCCCGAAAGACATGAACGATAACGATGTTCCTGCGGGTCGCTGGCAGACCTCCTTCTCTTCTCCTGGAGAATGTAGGATCGCAGTCAAAATCCAAAGTTCTCTTCAAATCTTCTCTGGTCTGTCACCAATATCTCTGATGATTTCCCATCACCTAATGGATTCTCAAACTCCACAAACAATACGATAGCTACTCATTTAGTTGAAGATCCATCCACCGACAAAGTTTTCATTCTTCAATACGCTCAAATTACAGATGCTTATGACGGAACTCTCTACAACATCACTACTTATGAGCATGGGATGGATTGGAGATACGAGTACGTCTCTAGAAACTTCACCTATCCTAATGGATGTAATGCCGACAACAAATTGGCAGTCATTCACATCGGGAAGGACAAATTCGGATTGCTATTCCAGAGGATGAACTTCGACTACTGTTCTCTATACAAATACTAAATCGCTCTTTTAATATTTTAATTGTAATCTTAAAAAATGATATTTGATTTTAAAAACTAATAGTTTTCAGTTTGTATGGTTCTTCAATAAAATTCGGCAAATAGATTAGTGAAAAGAATCAATGTAAAAAATAAAAAAAATAATTTCTTATCTTTATGGAAGAAAAATATTTTTTCACACATTTTTATTACTTAATTCTTTATGTTATCACTCATAGGAAAACATAAATTTATCTGACTGCAAGTTTTATTGAATAATAGAGTTCTTTCAAAATAAAATTTCAAATGTTTAATTACATTTATATTTCATTCATACCTCTGATTTTAATTTCCTTTTTCCCTTCAATATGGAGCAATACATGTCCTGCACCATCTCAAAAACCAGACGTTACTTGTATCACTCCTGTGAACACTACTTTCTCCAATGACGGAAAGGCCTTCATTGTCGTTATTGAAACTACAACTCAGAACCAAGAAGCTGTCCAGAAATTCGGAGCTGATCTCACGGCTATTCTCAACAATGTCACGAGCGCTACTTCTTCCAACTGGTTCAGTCAGTACATCCTCGTTACTTTTGACAGTAACGGAGTCATAAGCAAGAGAAGCGCTACCAATGTGAATGATTTCGTCAATCTCTACAATACGAACACCGGTACTCTGTCTAACAACAATAACTGTAACTTGCCGATCTTTGCCACAATCGCCACTGTCGCAACGAGCGATCTTCCTTCTCAATCTATCATGTACTTGGTTACTACTGGAGGAAGTAGTTCAGATGATACTACTAACAGCATCTATACCGCTTTTAACAACGCCACCACTACAGACATCATGATCAATTACGTCCTTATCGTTAGCGACTCTTGCAGCAACGAAGTTACCACTGGATCTTCCATGTACATCTCCAACCTCGCTGCCGCCACCGGTGGAAATACCTACTTGATTGACGCTGGAGAGATCAGCAACTTTGCTGGTGCCCATCTCCCAACTCTCTACAACGGAAGAGTTCTTGGAACTCCGTCCTTGATAAATCAATCTCACCAGTGTACAGAGATGGTCTTCTACTTCCCCATCGACAGAGACGTGTAAACTGTCTACCTCTACATCTATGCTGAATTTGGAGAACCTTCTATCTTCAGTCCAGACGGCACAATAGTTCCAAAATCATTCTATGCAGACAAGAATCTCTTCTTCTACAGTTTCCCCTCTGCCGGTCAAGGCATCTACGCTCTTTCCATTTCCGATCCAGGAATCTGCATGGTCCAAGTCAGAATTCAGGGAGGATCTGAGATCTATCCCAACTTCATTACTGTTCCATCTATTAACGGAAGTGTCGCCAGCAACCTCGACAACTCCTCCCCCGTCCCCAACATCGGGCAGAATCTGCTCGTCATCCACATGCCTGATGAGAGAGTTGAAGTACAGTATGCACAATTCTGGCCCACTCGCTCAGCATTGGAAGTAATTCAATACGTCCAGCTTTACAGAAGATTCAACTGCTTCTACGAGTGGTACTCAGATCCCTTCACTTGTGACGAAGATGGATACTTCATTACTGTCTTCGGTATCGGATCCAGAGGCGCTCCTTGGGCCAGACAATTCTACACCAAGTGTAGTGGATACAATGGATCTAGTACACTGGCTCCACCAACGACGCAACCTCCTCCGACTGGACCTACTCCCTCTCCTACCACCACCTCTCCCACGACCACTACTACTGAAAACACAGGCACTACCGCCCCACCTCCAATAAGTACAACGACTTCTGCAGGACAAACAACGACCACGAGCAAATATTATCCGGTTAATGCCGACGTCGTTTTCATCATTGATATCTCTCAAGCTGTTACCCAATCTCAATATCAAGATACAACTACATTCATTCTGAATGCATTAAATCAATTCAATATTGGCTATCAGAAGGGTGTACAAATTAGTATTCTCACTGTTTATGGTGATAATAATGGATTCGCATCGATAATTAGTAACTTCAACGGTATTACCGATTATAACAGTCTCAAGAATGCTCTCGATAACGGTTATCCACAAGATGCATCGACCTCTGGAATCGGTCAATCAGCTCTTATCCAGGCCTTAAAGCTTGTTATGTCTCCACAGTTCAAGGGAGCAGGATACAGAAACACGACTCAAAACCACCTGATTGTCTACATCACCACCACCAGTACCCCTATTCAACCATCTATTGATCAAGCTTTTTTGATCCTCTCATCTGGTGACTACAAGATCGTGGCTATTTCATACCAAGGAGATGGTTCCAATCTTAATACCCTTCAACAATTAGTTGGAAACAATGCTGGTTGTGTTCTGACCTCTTCAAACCAAGGAGACTACACTGGAGCCTTCGCTCAGTACTTCGCCGACAAAATCTTCAATGCCAACAGGTATGAGTTCTGGATGTTGTGTAATGCTACTAACAATTATTTTAGCAACGGAGGCAATTATTGCTGAAGTGACGTCAGAAGAAACACATCGATATGGATGACTTTTTTAAAAATCTCTCTGAACAATATTATTTTCAAATCTTTATATAAATTTTATGAATTGTTTAAATATTGGTTTCTCATTCGAGCAATGTTGTAGTATATTTATATTTTCATCGCTGTCAGTTTTCTGAGATCAAAGAAGTTTCAAAATATTTTGACAATCCTCTGCAGTATTCAAACGATAGCAATATTATAGAAATTAAAAATCATCGTTCTGAAATCACCTCAACACAAATTCCTAAACCT
>VOSG01000773.1:0-10920 GCA_009761265.1 Halicephalobus sp. NKZ332 | reverse complement strand
TTCTCTCATCTCATTGTAATTGATCCAAATTATTGACTTTCGTTGATGACTCGGATGTTGACAAATAAGAAGTGTATCCTTGTATCTCTTTGATCCACAAGAGCAGAAAAGAGTCATAACTTTATGAGACACAAAGTTACCGCAATTCAAGCACATCCACTTTCTGACATCTTTAGTGCATTCTTCTGGACATTCAGACTCAAAGACAGCAGCATCGTTAGGAATTATTGACTTCTCAGCTCCTTTCATATCAATAAATCCAAAGAGGATTTTCTTGTTATTATGTCTGATGTATGGTTCAAGAGCTTGATTGTCATTAACAATCTGGTAATTACTGGATTTATTCGTTTTCTGGAGTGTTTGAATGACTTGCTGATAGCCAGGAGGTAACACAATAACGAGAGGGATCCAGGTATCCAATTCCTGAAGCCAAGGTTTAATTTCCTCAATAGTTCCCGGGAGATGATCTCCTTCATCCATGTCAATTAAGTTATCCCTACAATATCTGAGGTAGTGAGTGTAAGAGAAGAAGAGTTTCTTGAGTACTGGGTACATTTTGAGGAAGTCATTTTTGTCGATTGATTTGTAATCTTGTTTTGCTTTGTTTAGATTAACACGAATATTGTCAAGTGAGGATTCTTTGAAGTCTAAATCAGGAAGAATATCAGGATACCCAGCTTCTTTCATCTTGATTTCGATTTTCCGATAAACACAGTAGAGATATGAGAGGAATTTAATAAATTCATCTTGATTATTGATGACAGTTTCTCGAATTTCCTGAGTCAATTTATCATACCAAAAATCAACAGGAATATTGTATTGAGAATGTTTTCGTTCCCCTAATTCTTTCATGAAGTTCGAGAGTTCTGCCAGAGTGATTTCTCTGATTTCGTTGTAGTTGATGAGAACTCTGCATTTGGCCTTCTTTTGGGTTTCATCGAAATTTCTGTTCCAAAATAATATATTTACCTGAAAGGAATTTTATTTGCTATTTGTGGAGGATAGAATTCGTGAATCTCACCTTATATTCTTCTTCTGAAAATCCGACTTTTGGGAACAGTACCCACGAATCCACACCATAAGCAATCCCATGGACAACATGACTGCAGTTGGGTGGATACTGTGGAAGCTTCCCGGATGTTTCTGTTCGTCTCCAAAACTGACAACTAACTAGCCAATATTGATTATGATCAAAGACAATTTGGAGATCGAGAAGCTTTTTGAAGCTCGGTTCCAGAAAGAGACTTATACTACTCTAAAATGTGGACAATGAATCGAGTGAAGGAAGAAGAAACTCGCCCAACACTGAATATCAGTCGATGACAAAGAATAAGCACCATAATACCAATTATTCACATTCTGCGATGTGACATAAGGAGGTTGTCCCTGAACGGGTATGAGTCGATTTAAAGATTCATTCCATCCCCATCCTAGTTTACATTCACGGCCCCAAGCACCAGACACTAGAAGAGACATATTTAATAATAGAGAATGTGATGAGGAGAGGAGAGCGGAGCTGGTGAATGAATCGATAAAGGGGAACTGGAGTGATACTTGAAGAGACGAGAGTCGTCTGTTATCAAGGAATTGAGATAAGGGACATGGAAGACAACAGTGACAAGCGGAGAAGAAAGCGGACGAATCCTGTCATGACATCGGCCAGTGGCAGAACCTCCGATTCCAGAAGAGCTCCGAAACTCTCGTCTACTTCGAGATCCATTTCTTTTATCTTGGTCTTTCGTAAAATGAGTAGTGTTGTAATGAACTGAAACAGTAAGAATCAATTTAGGAGACCTTAACATCCATTATTGTGGTTATTAATGTTTTGAATTGCATCTAGTAATGGTGGGAGAGGAGTGGAAAGAAATCTGAGTATCATCAATGGAGTTTGAAAGTGGTAATGATTAAAGTAAATTTTATTTTTATTAAACAGTTGACTATGATAATCTAACTAATGACTTCCATTCAAATACAACTCAATCATGCGTCGAATGTTAGCATCCAGGGCTAGACCTTGAAGGTTTCTCAGAGCAGTTTTGATTTCTTCCTCAGGTTTATATTTTGAAATATAGTTGATGACAGTGTGAATTCTGATATCAGTACTCTCTTCCTCTCTGTCACGGATATCCTCAAATTTTTGAAGGATTGAGCGAAGAAGATCATAGTTGTTAAATGTTTGACGCTGAGTGTCGGTAGGTGCTTGCGTTCGATGCTGAGGTTCGATAGGTACCTGGGTTCGACGCTTTGGATGGTTACACATGAATAAGTTGTTATTGTATTTCTTCGACCCACAAGAGCAGTAAAAGAACATGCCTTTCTGAGTAATAAAGTCACCACATGTGGTGCAGATCCATATTCTGACATCATCAGTACAATCTCCTGGGCATTTATATTGAAGTAATGTTGAATTGTGGGAAGAATCTTTTTTTTCGGCCCCTTCCATGTCGACAAAGCCAAAGAGAAATTTCTGGTCATCTCCATTCTTGATATATGGTTCAGCTGCCTTATTGTCGTCGATGACTTCAACATCCTTAAATCTGGCAGTTCCATGAAGTATTCCAACAACTAATTCAGATCCATCAGGCGTTCCAATAGAAATATCTATGAAGATCATCCACCCCCTGTTTTTTTTAATGAGAATACAACTATCCAACTTTTGAAGCCAGGGTTTAATTTCATTAATATTTCCCGGGAGATGATCTACTTCGTCCATGTCAATTAAATTATCCATACAATGTTTGAGATAATGAGTGTAAGAGAAGAAGAGTTTCTTGAGTACTGGATACATTTTGAGGAAGTAATTTTCGTCGATTGATTTGTAATCTTCTTTTGCTCTATCTAGATTAGCACGAATGATATCAATTGACTTTTCTTTAGAATCTAGATCCGAGATAATATTTGGATACCCAGCTTTCTCCATCTTGGCTTCGATTTTTCTGTAGAGGAAGTAGAGATGCGATATGAAGTCTGTGAATTCGTCTTCGTTACTTATTTTGATTTCAAAAAATTGTGCATATAATATCTGATAATAGAAGGAAATGGGGAGGTCGAGATTTGAATGTTTTCCTTCTTCGATCTCTTTTTTTAATTTTAAAAATTCTGTGACAGAAATGTCTTTGATTTCGTTGTAGTTATTTAAAACTTTAAATTTAATGGAGTTGATTCTCTCTATATGAGTTTTATCTGGTACCCAAGTATTAAGTCGTTCAAGCCAGGGTTTAATTTCCTCAATAGTTCCTGGGAGATGATCTTCTTCATCCATGTCAATTAAATTATCCATGCAATGTCTAAGGTAATGAATGTAAGAGAAGAAGAGTTTCTTGAGTACTGCGTACATTTTGAGGAAGTCATTTTTGTCGATTGATTTGTAATCTTCTTTTGCTTTATTTAGATTAACACGAATATTGTTAAGTGAGACTTTGGAGTCTAAATCAGGAAGGATATCGGGATACCCAGCTTCTTTCATTTTGATTTCGATTTTCCGATAAAGGAAATAGAGGTGTGATATGAAATCTGTGAATTCATCATCATTTTTGATTTTGATTCCTTGGATTAGTCCATTTACTTTGTAACAATAGAAAGATATAGGTATATCGAGATCAGGACGTTTTCCATCTTCAATATTTTTCTTTAATTCTAAAAGTTGCCCAAAAGTCATTTCCTTCATTTCATTGTGATTAATCCACACTCTGCATTTCATGTAATTGATCCATTTCCCATTATGTTTTTCCAAGACCCAAGTCTTCAACTTATTAAGACAAGATCTAATTTCATGAACAGTTCCAGGTAGATGATCGCCTTCATTGATGTCGATTGCATGATTGATTGAGTATGTGATAAAATCAGTGTAAGAATAGAAGAGTCTTTTCAACACTGGGTAAATGTTTAGAAAATCATTTTTGTCGATTGTTTTGTAGTCTTGTTTTGCTCTATCTAGATTAGTACGAATGATGTCAAATGACTTTCCTTTAGAATCTAGATCTGGAATAATATCCGGATACTGAGCTTCTTTCATTTTGAGTTCGATTTTTCTGTAAAGGAAATAGAGGTGAGATATGAAATCTGTAAACTCTAAATCATTGTTGATTTTTATCTGGTAATACTCCCCAATTATTTTCTGATAATAGAGAAAAACAGGAATATCAAAATCAGAGTGCTTATTCTCAACATTTGTTTTGAATTTCGAAATGTCTCTAAGAGTCATTTCTCTGATTTCATAGTAGTTAATTAAAACTTTAAATTTAATGGAGTTAATTCTCTCTACATGAGTTTTATCAGGGACCCAAGTGTTAAGTTGTTGAAGCCAGGGTTTAATTTCCTCACGAGTTCCCGGGAGATGATCTCCTTCATCTATGTCAATTAAGTTATCCATACAATATCTGATGTAATGAGTGTAAGAGAAGAAGAGTTTCTTGAGTACTGGATACATTTTGAGGAAGTCATTTTTGTCGATTGATTTGTAATCTTCTTTTGCTTTATTTAGATTAACACGAATATTGTCAAGTGAGACTTCATTGGAGTCTAAATCAGGGAGAACATCGGGATACCCAGCTTCCTCCATCTTGATTTCGATTTTCCGATAAACATGGTAGAGGTATATGAGGAAGCCTCTAAATTCTCCCATATTATTGATGACAGTTTCTCGGACTTCCTGAGTCAATTCACCACACCAGAAACGAACAGGAATATCGTATTGAGAATGTTTTCCTTCCTCTAATTCTTTCATGAAGTTCGAGAGTTCTGCCAGAGAGATTTCTCTGATTTCGTTGTAGCTGATGAGGACTCTGCATTTGGTCTTCTTTTGGGTTTCATCGAAATTTCTTTTTTCGAATAAAGACACAATAGGATTAATCCAAGGATTCCATATCTGAAAGGGATTTTATTTGCTGTTTGTGGAGAGGGTAGAATTCGTGAATCTCACCTCTTCTGGAAATCCGACTTTTGGGAACAGTACCCACAAATCCACACCATAATTAATCTGATTGACAAAATGACTGCAGTTGGGTGGATACTGTGGAAACTCCTCGGATGTTTCTCTTCGTCTCCAAAACTGACAATTAACTAGCCAATATTGATTATGGTCAAAGACAATTTGGAAATCGAGAAGCTTTTTGAAGCTCGGTTCCAGAAGGAGACTAATCCAACCCTAAAATGTGGACAATGAATTGAGTGAAGAAAGAAGAAACTCACCGAACACTCAATATCAGTCGATGACAAAGAAGAAGCATAATAATGCCAATTATTCAAATTCGTCGATGTGACATTAGGAGGTTGTCCCTGAACGGGTATGAGTCGATCCAAAGATTGATTCCATCCCCATCCTAGTTTACATTCACGGCCCCAACAATCTCGGTGCTTTGAAGGACGAAGACGAGAAGGAGGAGGAAAATTAGAAAGAGGACGAGGATACATCTTTAATAATAGAGAATGTGATGAGGAGAGGGGAGTGGAGCTGGTGAATGAATCGATAAAGGGAAACTGGAGTGATAATTGAGGAGACGAGAGTTGTCTATTATCAAAGGATTGAGATAAGGGACACGGAAGACAACAGTGACAAGCGAAGAAGAAAGCGGGCGAATTCTATTATGACACCGACCATTGGCAGAACCTCGTGCTGCAGAAGAGCTCCGCAACTCTCGTCTACTTCGAGATCCAGTTCCTTTATCTTGGTCTTTCGTAATGAGTAGTGTTGTAATGAACTGAAACAGTAAGAATCAATTTAGGAGACCTTAACATCCATTATTGTGGTTATTAATGTTTTGAATTGCATCTAGTGATGGTGGGAGAGGAGTGAGAATAAATCTGAGTATTATCAATGAGATTTGAAAGTGTGGTTATGATCAGAATTAATTTCACTTTTATTAAATGCTTGACTATTGATGATGATATAATTAACGATCTCTGTTCAAATAAATACTAATCATGTGTCGAGTGTTTCCATCTAGAGACACATCTTATAATTCTCTGAGAGAGGCTTCGATTTATTGAATTTTGTTATTTTTGAAGGAGGTGATGGCGATGAGGATTCTGTAGTCGGTAGTTCCTTTGGTTCTGATCTGAATCTATTGAAGTTAGCGACAGATGGAGGGAAGGAGATCATCAGAATTAAACGTTTGATTTTACGTTATAATTGAGATTTCTCATCGATGACTCGGGTGAGGACAAGTGAGAAGTCTGTCTCTGTATCTCTTTGACCCGCAGGAGCAGGACAGGAACTGCTGTCCAGTAGGATTCAGCATTATTCTGACATAATCGCCACACTTAGTACAGATCCATCTTCTCAACTCTTGAGTACATTCTTCTGGGCATTGTGACTCAAATAATACTGGGTTATCTGATAGTTCACTTGTTTCAGCTCCTTCCATATTGACAAATCCAAATAGAATTCTCTTGTTGTCTTCTTCCTCGATATATGGTTCAACTGCTTGATCATCGTTGATTACTTGGGAGGTTTTGTATTTCGTAGTTCGAAGAAGTGTTTGAACAGTTTCTTTATAATTAGGAGGGATTACAATGGCAGAATAGATACATTCGATCCATTCGTTGTTGACTTTTATGGGAAACCAGGTGTTTAATTTCTCCAACCAAGTTCTAATTTCATTAATATCCCCAGGAAGATGATCTCCCTCATCCATGTCACTTCCGTAGTTCACAGAACAAGTAAAATAATCAATATAAGAAAAGAAGAGTTTCTTTACTATTGGGTACATGCTCAGAAAGTATTTTCTTTCCATTGATCTGTAATTTTCTTTCGCTTCATCCAGGTTGATACAGATATTAACTTGTGAGTTTTCTTCGGAGTTTAAATTCGGAAGAACATCTGAATGTCCAGCTCTTTCCATCTTTATTTCAATTCCTCTGTAAAGGAAGTAGAGGTGAGATATGAAAGCTGTAAAGTCATCGTCATTATTGATTTCTATCTTCTGGGAATATGCGTTTAATTTCAGAGTGTAGAAGGAGATGGGGATACTGAGATCAGGATATTGTCGGTCTTTAATTCCTTTAATGAATTTATCAAGTTCTTCTGAATTCATTTCTTTCATCTCATTGTGGTTGATCCAAACAGTGGACTTTAGTCGGTGGGTTGGATGAGGACATGTTAGAAGCATTTCATCGTATTCCCTCGATCCACAAGAACAGAAGAGAGTGGTGTCTTCTTGGGATACAGAATCTCCACACTTTGTGCAGATCCATCTCCTCATATTAGGAGTGCACTCTTCTGGACATCTGAATTCAAACAACTTGGAGTCACGGGGAAGTGATGATTGTTCAACTCCAATCATATTAATGAATCCGAAATTGATTTTTTTATTCCCCTCTTCCCCAATGTAGGGCTCAATAGCTTCTTCGTCATCGAATACTGAAACTTTTCTGAACTTTGTTGTTTCTTGAAGTCTTTTGATGACTTGTTCGAATCCTTTTGGAGTCCCTATAATTTGACCAGTGCAATTCATCCATTCTCTGTTGATCTTTATTTGGAACCATGTGCTTAGTTGAATAAACAGAGATCTCATCTCATCAGTTGTTCCAGGTAGATGATTACCTTCATCTAGATCACTTCTAAGTTTGATTGAACAGTTAATGTAATGCATGTAAGAGAAAAAGAGTTTCTTCAAAACTGGATACATTTTGAGGAAATCACCTCTATTAATTGATTTGAAAACATTCTTGGCTTCTAAGAGCTGGCCGATAATAGCTGTAAATGATTGTTCGTCTGATTTGAAGTCAGGAAGTATGTGTTCATATCCAGCTTCTTCCATCTTGACTTCAATCTTCCTGTAGAGGAAGTAGAGGTGGGATATGAAATCTGTGAATTCTTCATCATTGCTTATTTTCACCTTTTCGAGATGTGCGTATAATTTTTGAAGATATAAGGAGAGAGGAGCATCGAGATCAAGGCTTTTCTCGTTCTGAATATCTTTCCTTAATTCTAAAAGTTGTCCTAAAGTCATTTCCCTGATTTCGTTAGAATTAATCAGAGCTGTGCATCTGATGCAATTAATCCATTCTACGTTACTTATGTCTGGAACCCAAGTATTTAACTTCCGAAGCCAAGGTTGTATTTCCTCCCAAGTACCTGGAAGATGATCTCCCTCATCAATCTTGTCTTTATGATCTATTGCGTATCTGATGTAATCAGTGTAACAGAAAAATAATTTCTTTAATATTGGATACATTTTCAACAAATCGTTTCTCTCTGATTTAAAAAAAATCAGTGAATATGTTGATGCATTGCTTTTCACTAATTTGTACTCTTCTTTTGCTTTATTCAGATTGGAACATATGTTTGTAAATGACTTTTGTTGAGAATCTAGGTCAGGAAGAATATCAGGATACCCAGCTTCTTTCATCTTGATTTCGATTTTTCGATAAACAGAGTAGAGATATAAGAGGAATTTAATAAACCGATATTCATTACTGATGACAGTTCCTCGGACTTCCTGAGTCAATTGTTCATACCAGAAAATAATAGGAATATTGTATTGAGAATGTTTTCCTTCCTCTAATTCTTTCATGAAATCCGAGAGTTCTGCCAGAGTGATTTCTCTGATTTCTTTGTAGTTGATGAGAACTCTGCATTTGATCTTCTTTTGGGTTTCATTGAAATTTCTTTTTTCGAATAATTCTCTTACCTGAAAGGAATTTTATTTGCTCTTTGTGGAGAGGGTAGAATTCGTGAATCTCACCTCATACTTGTCTTCTGGAAATCCGATTTTTGGGAACAGTACCCACAAATCCACACCATAATTAATCTGATTGACAAAATGACTGCAGTTGGGTGGATACTCTGGAAGCTTCCCGGATGTTTCTTCTCGTCTCCAAAACTGACAATTAACTAGCCAATATTGATTATGGTCAAAGACAATTTGGAAATCGAGAAGCTTTTTGAAGCTCGGTTCCAGAAGGAGAATTATTTTATCCTAAAACGTGGACAATGAATTGAGTGAAGAAAGAAGAAACTCGCCCAACACTCAATATCAGTCGATGACAAAGGATAAGCATAATATCTCCACCAATTCCAATTCGACGATGTGGCATCAGGAGGTTGTCCCTGAACGGGTATGAGTCGATTCAAAGAGTTGTTGTATCCCCATCCTGGTTTACATTCACGGCCCCAACAGTCCACTGAAGAAGGCATATTTAATAATAGAAAATGTGATGAGGAGAGGAGAGTGGAGCTGGTGAATGAATCGATAAAGGGAAACTGGAGTGATAATTGAAGAGACGAGAGTTGTCTATTATCAAAGAGTTGAGATAAGGGACACGGAAGACAACAGTGACAAGCAAAGAAGAAAGCGGGCGAACTCTGTCATGACACGGCCAGTGGCAGAACCTCGTGCTGCAGAAGAGCTCCAAAAACACGACCACGAAGGAGCGAGAAAAGAAACCATGAATGAAGCATTTCTGAACCGAATCCTCTTTTGCACTGTCTGTTTGACACTGGAAAGCTGATCTACCTCGAGGTGAAGTCTAATCACGAACTATGTCGAACAGACAGACAGTGTGAATTTCCTTGTCTCGATATCTGCCCCGGAGACAATAATCAGAGAGCATGTCCAAGAGGTCATCCGAAGAGGTCAAGAACCGAATCCTCGAATCTCTTGAACATAGATCCTGAATCTACAAAGTGAAATTCTTGTTCTGTTGTTCATCTTCATATTCCTTCAACAAAATGATCCACAAAAGTTAAAATTGTATTCATCAAGGAATTAGGAGCCATCTCTCTGATTTTTAATCCCTCAGCTGATTCCGGCAAAAAAGATAAATGAATCCTTGATACTTCTGAATCTCCATCAAGTGATAATTTCCTTTTACTGAATCCAAATTCGAATGTTGAACTTCAGCCACAATGACTCTTTGAAGTTAAATCGAATAAAAGTCTATTGTTGAACCCCTTATCCCCAAAGCGATTGTCTTTATTCTTATAGTAACAGACCCAGTGAGTATCATTTCTTAAATTATATCTAAATTAACAACTCCACATTCTATATTATTAACTTGGAAGAGTATCTCTTATGAATACTCCTCTAAACTTCTTTATCTTTAATTTATTTGCTATCTTTATAATATCGTGATTCGTCGATGGTTTTAATAAGCATTTATACCGATAAAAATTATTAAATAACTGGATTAAAGTAATAAAAATATAATTACATCCCTGCTCCAATATCTATACTAGAAGATCGTGTGGATATTGAAGTGAGTGCGTCAGAAATAGCTATCCTACCTAGCTGTTTCGATCGCTTTGTAGACCAAATGAAATTTATGAAGTAAAGGCACCTAGAATTTTCTTCGAGAAATCTTCATTTTTAAGTCAATTCCAGCTTTGTTGCTTATAATTTTCTTACTATTTAAATGACATTTGCTCTCTCTTTACACAGTCTTGATGTAGGCATGAAGAAAGAGATTGGACCAAACTGACATTTCATGAATTGGTGTAAGTACCGCCCCAAAGGCCGATACCTCGGAATGCGCAATCAAAGACAGAGTCAGTTCTCTTCTTCCCCATTATCTTAATTACTTGTGTAATAAATAGATCTGAACCAAGGGTGTACCTGATCAAGGATCTACAACTCTCCACCATCACTATGAGGTACACCAGTCAATACCTCATTACTGTTGAAGGGCTTTAACTCTACAGATCCGTCTAATACACTTTATATAACCACAAATACCCTCTCCTCGATAACTCTAGGTGGTACTCCAAGTTTCTCTCCTTCACCCTCTCCGATATCCACATTTCATATTTCGAATTAGCGTTTATTTCTAAAATTCTAATATGTAATAATGATGGATTTTCAGATTTTGAAGTTCTTCAATTAATTGAAGTTGACTATGTCTTCTGAAACTTCAGAGGAAACATTATTTCAACCAGAAGGAGAACCGAAAAGAGTCAGAATTTTCGGGGAAATCTGGCCC